>VDFB02195269.1:0-20890 GCA_007258455.2 Sequoia sempervirens | reverse complement strand
ATTAACTCAGCCATAGTCTTTTTGGGAGTCATATGGACTTGGAAATGACTTATAAAGGCATCCACAAGTTCATTAAAGGATCAGATTGAATGATTAGGTAAGTTTGAAAACCACTCTAATACAGTGTCCTTCAAGGTCCTAGGAAAAAGTTTGGCTAATAGTTTGTCATCAAGGAAAAAATAACTACACAAGGTTGTATAAGCATTGACATGATTAGTAGGATTTCCTTTACCTCCGTATTTCTCAAACCTAGGCATTTCAATTCCTTGTGGCATCTATGTGCATAAGATTTGTAGGGATAATGAGCTACTATGAACATGATATGTAGGTGGAGCATTTTAACTTTGGCTAATGGTGGTGATTGTTGTTGCATGGATGAAATACTTTTAACAAGTTGTGTAATGATGGGATCGGTGTAAATGGTATGAGGTGGTAGGGAAAATGGTGATGGAGGGTATGTAATGTTAGGGGAAGTGAAAGGGACACTAAGAGAGGTGAAGGTGGAAGAGGGAATATTCAATGCCACAAAAGAACTAGGAATGCTAGTTGGAATAGCGAAAAGAGTCACATGACTAACCTGTTGCATGGTTGTTGTAACTTGAGGAGTGGTATAGGTTGGTATGGATGCTATGGTTGAAGGAGGAATGTGAGATCCTCCTTGGCTTACAACAATGTTTACAGGTGTGGATGTGGAAGGAACATGTTTTTTGTATATCTCAGCAATTATTTTCATAACTTGTAAGCCATCATCACTTTCAATCAAGTGATGAAGGTTTTCTATGGTAGGTATAGTAGTGGTGGAAGTGTTTTCAATGGATAAATCTTGTTGTAAATGTGCAAAGTCTTCATGAATACTAATCACTTTATCTTGCGGAATGTCACTAGTTTGTGTGTAAACATGCATTGGATGGGAAGGTGAAAGCATATGAGTGGTAGCATTCATGTCTAATGCACCATTTTCCATACTAGAAGTACGAGCTCTTGAGATCCCAAGGTCCACAATGAAAGTGCTATCGTGGGAAGCCATGAGTCTGGAACTTCATCTCACTAAAGTATTATCAATGGGGCACCAATCACTCATACAAGTACCACAAAGGAAGGGGTGAATGCAAATGTAATACAATCTAGGAGTGAAAAATGTAAATAACAAAAATTCTACAAACTAAAATAGAGAAATAACAACAGAGAATAGAAATGCAGTAAATGCCTAGAAAATGACTGAAAGTGTTGTTTAAAATGTGTAGATGGACTAATTCACCTAGGGTGGCAAATGAGTCTAGTTATGAAATTTTTTGTGGTTTTCAAAAAATTTAAAATGATTTCAATTCTTTTCAGATGCAAGCTAAGAATGCAATTGAAAATTTTCAGTTTTTGGATGATATAATATGCAAAAGGGAAATCTAAATGACTCTTTCACTAATACAATTTGAGAAACCCTAGGATGCAAAAACAAAGCAAAACCTAATTGAATATTGATGCAAATGAAACCTAGGATGCAAGATGCAATAGCAATCAGAAAGATAAAGTGTTCTATATGCAGGTTCACCAAAATGAACCAACAATTTCTTGGTTGGGATTCTATAGACTACTCTTGCACTCTTAGAATCTTCCACCTAAAATGAGAGAGTTAAAATAACCAACAAAATTGAAGTGGTTCATTCAAATAGAAGACTGTATGATGTGATTAATACTAAAAGAAATGTTGTAAAATGCAACTAACTAATGAAATTTATCAATTATTTTATCCAAAAACCTATGAAATATGCACTTTTTAAATCACAATGTGATATGCAAGAGTGTCTCAAAAACATGAATAAATGCAAAACAAAATTGAAAGAAGGCTAAATAGAGTACAATTTGGGAAATGAATTTGAATCTTGAATGATCCTAATGTTATGTGAAATCAAACACTAGTGGGACTCATTCTCCACTAATGGGGAATCAGTCTTGCTACAGGCAAAAACTCTTAAAAACTGGTTTCTGACTGTCGGGAATTGGAATATGACATAATCTACTTTTTAAGCCTTAAGGTGGGACTCATTTTTCACTGATGGAGAATCAATCTTCTCCCAAAATTTTATGAAATCAAAGATCAATTATGTAGCTCCAGATCTTCACTTGTCCTCTTGTCGGGTTGATAGAGTCAAATCTGCAGAAAATGGACTATAGGCTGTCTTTGAGCTTGAAGTAGGGTTTATTTGACTTGAAACACTTTGTTGACTTCTTGACCACCTTTCAACACCTAAATTGCTTGATAAATCTGCATACAAATTCTAAACACACATGCAAAGGGGAAAAATGGTTATGGGTTAGGTTAGACTTTCCTTTGGTCAAATACCACTTTGGTAATCAAACCCTTAATGAAAACATGGAATGAAATGAACAAGGAAAGATGAATAAATAACCTGAAAATGTCCTAAACTCACCACAAACTTGTTGAAAAAATTCAAAATTATGTCAATGGCTGCTTCAAGATGCCTTATGAATGTTTGATCAAATGATGCAAAGTGCTTGAATTCTAATTGATGAATGCAAGTGAACTTGATGATTGAGAGATTGATCAGGTGTAAAATGAGAAGAAACACACTTATTTATACACTCTTGTGCCCTAATAACCCAATAATACATCATCACAAGCTGACATAAGGTAGTTTTGAATAAAAACTTGAAAGAAAATTTGAATTATTCTCAATTTTGAGCTAAGAGGGACTCATTCACCACCCTTGGCAAATGGGACCCACCTTGGGCTTGTAAGTGGGTGTCAGGAATTAAGTCATATTTAATGTTGTTTGTTGGGCTTACATTAAAAAATACACTTAATTAATCCTTATGAGTGCATAAAGGGGTCAAAAAAAGCATAAGAAAGGTGTAAATAGTGAAAACAAGCCTAGAAAAGCATGAAATCTTGTTACAAGACTTTACAACACTTCAAAACAGGACTTGAAAAGTGATGAAAAGGTAAATTTTAGGTGAATTGTAATGATAAGAGTATAGAAAAGTGTAGAAAGATGTTACAACACTTCACAACACCCTCACAATATGTAATAATTTGAATGTTTAGGACCTAATGTGAATGCATAAGTCACATCAAAACATTACATCAAAGAAAAATAAGTCAAACATCATGAGAGAAAGATGTAAATAACCATGAAAATCTCAATGATCCATTTTTCTATGGTACAGTATGAGAAGATTAATGGTTTCTTGCTTACATCTAGTTTTAATTACTACCACTTAGATCACATTGTATACATCTAGGGACATGGAGATAACCTTGTAATAATAGTTTTATATTTTGATTACAGGTGATTCTCAATAGTAGTTCCTTTTAATGGTTTAGGATATTAAACATTGCTTGGTAGAAAAAATTGACATGACTAATTTAGGGCTTTTAAATTTATTATTTGGTCTTTAAATTCTTCACTCTATTAAAGGGATCTCCATATACTAGTATAATTATGCCATTAACATTCTTTGTTGGTTTCATATGACTGATTACATGCCGAAACCTACACTATTCTAGTTTGGTGTCAGTTTGATTTCCAAATGCATAAAATCTAGCATTATGATACTTTTTATAGGAATTTAGTTAGTATTCTTTTCTGTTCAACACATGCTTATTATATTATCACCTTCATTATTCAACTTCTCTCAAAATTTTCACAATACCCTGATAAGAGTCATTGGAAGGCACCCAAGAATATTTTTATGCATATTCAATATACACCATGATCTTTATAGATAGTTAGTCACACCAACTTTGATATTGTATGCTATGTTTACTCATGTAAGTCCACTTTTATACTTTTTTTTGCCTTGGTTCTAGTCTAGTCATATGGAGTTACAAGAAGAAAATTCTAAATTGCATTACCATTTATTAGTTGTGAGTATCTACATGCAATTATTGCTATCTAGGAGGTACTATGATTTGACAACTTATGGACTATGTTGATCTACCCCATGATCGTCCTACTATTATTTGGTGTAATAATAAAACTTATATCCACATTTTAGAAAACCCTATTGAACATCAATAGATAAAGTGCATCAAAATATATATGCATTTAATTTGATAACTTGTCCATTATGGTGTTATCTCCTTAAGAGTATTTTTTCTACTTGAGAGTAGGTTGTAGAAATCTTTACTAAACATATTAACATGTTTAATTCTATCTTGAATTACAATATTTTCTTGGAGTGAATGGTGTTATCCTTGGGGGTATTGATTCCTCCTTCCTTTGTATTTAGTTCTTTTTTTTTGGGGAAATAATATTTTCCCACAAGGTTTTCTCCTTCACTCTATTTGTGAGAGAGTTTTCTTTGGTACATGAGTAGCTCATTAGACCTTGTTTCTAGAACTCCTTTTTCTGATATTTACTACCTAAGTTTCATTTAGGGGGGTGTTAGTGTGAAAATAGTTTTTCTCCCATTTCATATTTCCCAAAATTCACATTACTCATTTGAATTATTTTGTAATTATATGAAAAATTCAATCCAACTTTACATCCTTACCATTAGTTAAAAAATAATCCAATCATGAACATCTAGGTAAAAACTTCTTTCTCCCAATTCAAAAAAATATGCAAATTCAAATAAACTTTATATCAAATCCATCCATCTTTCAACAACCAACTACTTGCCCTATATCTCTCACCAATCAAATATTGAAATGATGTCTCAATCAATTTTGTCCCTCCATATTGAATAAACATGATAGCCATCAACAATCCAACTAATTGACATCCATCTTTAACCAATATTGGCCCTCTATTTGAGATAAAAGCCAAGGCCTCTTTTCACTCAAGAATGACTCTATTAATTGACTCAAAGTCAACCATTTAACAAGAGAAAAGGTCATATTTTATATTTTTTAGGTATATTATACCAATTTGATGTCCCCAAGAAAAAAAAAATCTTTTCTATGTAATTGAGAGATTATCCACAACATCAATGGTTTCCATTTGGTGATAGATTATTTTTTATTATTGGTTTTGCATTCCTTTTTTGCACAATTAGAAATAGCTGCTATGCTATAGTTAGGAATTGCATATTATTTTTGTCTCCCCTTAATCTTCTTCAAATTTGTATTGTTACATTCTTATTTCTATTACATCTTGTGGAATGCTTTCCCTCATCTACATTTCACTATTGCAGTTTATTTTTACTTATTTTTTGTTGGTTTTTACATCTCGTGGATGGTTAGTCAATGTTTTACTTTCAACTTCTTAGTTTCTCCTTGTCCCCCACATATAAGGAGATCATTGTACATTTATATATTCTTTTCATCATAGTTTTCGGATTGTTCTTGTTCAATGAATTCTCTTATGAAAATTCTTAAATTTTTATTGATAATTTTCTCCTCCAACACAATTAACTAAACTAATTTCATACCCATGCATCTTGTCATTTAAAAAATTAAATATTTTCTCTCATTTCATATTTCAAAAAGTCAGATCTCCCATTTAAATATTTTTCAAATTATAAAGAAAATTTAATCCCAACTTTACATCCTAACCATTCACTAAAACCTAACTTAATTATATACATCCTAGTAGTAACCTCTTTCTGAACACTCAATAAAATATGCAAAGTTTATTCAATAATCTTTGCATCGTGTCTGTCCATCTTTCAACAACTTAACTATCTTAGCTATATCTCTCACCAATAAAAGAATTCAAAGGGTCTAAATCAATTTGTCCCTCCATATTGAATAAAAATGCTAGCCCTCAATGGTCCAACTACCAAGCACCTGGCATCCATCTTTAACCAATCAAAAAATCAAAGAAACTCGAAATCAACATTGGCCCTCTATCTGAGGCAAAATCTAAGGCCTCTTTCCCTCAAGCATGGCTCTATAAATCCACACGAAGTCAATCCTTTCGCAAGAAACTATAAAAGTTCATTACTTTTAAACAATTGAAATTGGCGGTTGATCATTTCTGAAAAAACACCTAGTATATCTAGTGTATTGTTACAGCTGTAGTAGTTTAGGAAGAGCTTATCTGACCAGTGAGTTGTATTTTCAATATAAGGCAAAACAAATTCGAGAAAAAAGTAGTCCAGTTTTCAAAGTGTGGGTCTAACCAGTGAGACGATTAGTTAACCTGAATTTATTTAGTAGTTAAATGAAAATCAGTGCAGTTCAAGCATTCCCATTTGGATTTGGTTTATACACCCAATAAAATTAGATCTATGCTGTCGTTATGGAGGGAATAAATGTAATCACAGCAAATGTTTTTGGGGCATTGGGCTTTGGGCTTCAAAGGATAATATTAATATAAAACAACACCGTATTAGCAAAAGTAGACAAGTTCTAAGTTTTCGGTTTAACGATCGCCTGAAAGTTTTGGAGAAAAGTTCCCCTTCATTGTTTTTGAATCATATCGTAGAGGGAAAATATCGTCCACACTTTACTGACCTTAATAATCAGAAAATGATGGACCCAAAAAAGAAACAAAATTTAAAACTTCACAATACCAAAGGTGGTCCTCTGAAACATATCAGATTGAAGGAATAATGACTGACGCATACACCTGGCTTAGTTTGATTGATGTGTAAGTAGGACTCCATAATAAAATAACACTACTTCGTGGGGTGATGAAAAAATGGTTGTTTAATTCTTGGTAGTCGCACAGCAGGGGTATGATTGTTCTTTCAGTGAAGTAACATAATCACTGTCTGATTGCAATCCTGCTGTAAACTCTGCTTATTATCTATATGATGTGATTGGGTTTCAGTCAAGGATTCCTTATTGAAAACCATCATTGCTCACATGCTCTGCTCCACTGTTTTACAACAACGATAGTGATACTTCCATGCAAAATCATAGCGATGTGGGTACTTTTACAATTAAAAAACAAAGACCATCTGGGAAGAAAATGAAAAATGGATTTATTCCTCTGAGAAGGAGGAATGTTTGTATTATAATCTCGGTGCAAGAGCAGGCCGATGATATCTTGGTCTTCTGAAAAGCAGCGCCGATGCGTACTACGAAGAATGGGAATGTGGACTGATGTGAGACGGAGGGAAAACCAAAGAAGAAAAAACAAAGGCTTTTCAGGACTACATGTGCTTCCACGTCGAGACTAGCCTTTTTGATCTCTCCTCCGTGAATTCTGTTCAAAACCATTTGCCTTGGAGTTAGGTTTTTAAAATACAGAGAGCACGCGTGTGTAATGGTATTGAGTATCATACCTAAAAAGTGTAGATGCCTTTCTGAAACAATGCAGTTCTTAAACCATGTTGGCCTCGTACATTTTAACTTACATGACAGAATGTGACCTCTCTGGCAGGAGATAGAAAATCTTGGTTTTCAAACAACTTGTCTGCCGGCTGCTTCAGCACTGTTTCCCTCTAGTGTTTTTTGCTGTAGAAGGTACGTGACTTCGTACGGATCTGGCCATGGAGGTTGTCTGTTTGTAGCAATTGTTGCAAAAAATATGCCCATAAACGATGGCTTTTCCAAACTTTATTTAATAATGATTATGTGTGCCTGTTATTAATATTATTGACCGTGCTTGGATGACAGATTGGGGAATCTGTTTAGGTATTTATCAGAAAGTTAAACAAATGCTTCTCATATTAAGATATGATGTGGATTATTTTTAGAATATTTTTTTCTCATTTAACAAGATTATAATAGAAATCATTTTAATATGATGAAAAAATTGTAATCTAATATTTATTTTTTAAATGCGTATAACATGATGTTTAGATTGATGCCATATAATTTGTTTTAAAATAGAATTTTTAATTCGAAAAGTTAGTAAATATAATAATGTCTTTATAAGTTTCAAATATATAATTTAATATGAAGATGATAATTTTTCCGTAAGTAAAATATATACATGTTTGAAGGTTTTAAGAATCAGGAAATGTAAGTATTTATAAAAAGAAAACTGGTAAACAAATGTATTGCATACTAAGGTATGTTGTGGATTCTTTTCCATAACTTTTATTATGACGCAGATTCTTTTTTTATAACTTTTTATTAATTATTTAATAAGAGTGAGGTAGAAATCACATTCACATAATAAAAAAAATTGTAATATAGTGTTTTCTTAAATGTGTAGAATATGATGTCTAGAATGATGTCATAAAATTAGTTTTAAAATATGCTTTGTCTATTTTAAAAGTTATTAAGAAACATGAAGTTATAAAATAATCCTTAACCTAAAATAAAAGTGAACACGTAAAAAATTCAAATTTCAAAAATGTGTTTGGAATTGATATGTATTCTATTAGTAGTCTATGTATTTGATCTAATTCAATAGTCTCTAGTTTAGTTCTTATTTCTTAACATCATTAGATAAATTAATAATTGAACGCAAGAAAAGGTAGGAGAAAAATGAATAAATATCCTAATATTTTTAGTCATTCAAAATGTGGATGATCAGTGTCTAATAAAATAAAACATCTTCAACCATAAAATGATTTTATATCATTATTATTTGGACTCTATTTTTAAATTTTGATCATGGTATAAAAAAGATCACAATTTTGTGGGGTAGAGATTATCAAAAAATAAATTCATCATCAAAAAAATCAACAAGCATACCATTTAATCTAGCATACACATTTAGTGAGTATATAGTTTTGGACTACTCTTGTATTGTCAAAATTAATCTTCAAGCTCCTCTAGACAAGGACTAGTTTCTTGGTTGTAGGGTAACCATTAGTTTTGGAGCTATGATAAATTTAACAAATATAGGTGTCTACGAGATATTAGTCTTATTATCTACAAAAATCAATACACAACTATGTTTCTTGTTAATTTCAATACCATTGTTGTTTGGTTCAATTTATTGGAATCTTACCTCCAAGTAATAAGTGTAAAAAATTATAACATTTCCAAGTGAATCCAAACTCAAGTATGAAACATGGCATGAGTTGGTTAGAGAAAATTATGTTGATGATAAAACAAATGTGAACTATTTAGAGAAAGCCCATCTAAGAGAGATGTTACCAAATATTTTTAATTCTAATTTAAATATTTTCATTATTCTTACTTTTTAGCTCTCTCTCCATTAGGGGCATAAGATATAATCCCCTTGACTACACAAAACAACACCACTACTACATACTCCCCCTGAGAGGTAGCCTTCATAGTTACTCTAGGACCAAGAATATACCTTGAAATGCTTCTTGGAAAGATGCACCAACTTATGCATCTAGTTGAAAGGAGGGGAAGTAACCCCTAACTTCATTACCAGGTTCTTTGAAATATTGATAGTATTTGTACTATCACACAAGATAGAAATAGGTTCATCATATGATACTCTAATATCCTTCAATGTATGCTTCATCTTTAACACCCGTGTACAACCTGATGCTGCTGCAATATATTCTACCATTATAGTAGATAGTGACACTAAATCTTGCTTCTTACTCAACCAAGAAACCAACCCTCTTACAAGGAAGAAAAAAACTCCACTTTTACTTCCTTGATCATCTATACAATCTGCCAAATCTACATTTATATATGCAATCAAACAGAATTCAGTATCCCTAAGATACCATAGACCAAAACCTGGAGTGCCCTTCAAGTACTAAATATCCTCTTAATTGTTGCAACATGTGATTCTCTAGGATCATCTTGAAATCTTTCCACAAGACAAACTACATGCATGATATCCGGTCTAGTAACAGTTAGGTATAACAATCCACCAATCATTTATCTATACTTGCTAAGATCTATCTTAGGAGATTCATCATTCTCACTTAACTTACAACTAGTAACCATAGGAGTACACATTGGTTTCAAATCCTCCATTCTAAACTTCTTCAACATTTCCTTGGCATAATTTGACTAAGAAATCAAAATATCTCTTTTCGATTGATTGATTTGTAATCCAAGAAAGATATTCATCTCACCACATATTGACATCTCAAACTCTTTTTGTATCTCATTTGTAAACTTCTTGCACATACATTCATTTCCTCTGAAGATAATGTGATCAACATGCACTACCACAATAAAGATTTATTCTCCCTTAACCTTGAAGTAAATATTGTCATTTGTAGTAACCCTTTTGAATCCTTTTTGTAATAAGTATTTATCAAATCTTGCATGCTAAGCTCTAGGAGATTTTTTGATTCCATACAATGCCTTCTTTAATCGACATACCATATCAACACTTTTTGATATTTGAAAACCTTCTGGTTGTTTAATGTACACCTCTTCTTCTAACTCACCATTCAAGAATGTAGACTTGACATCCATCTAAGATACCTTGAAGCCTTTATGCATTGAAAAATCCAAAAACACTCTAATTGCTTCCATCCTTTACACTAGAGAAAAATTCTTGTCAAAATCTATTCCTTCTACTTGCGAGTAGCCCTTACACACAAGTCTAGCCTTATTTTTTGACAACATTCCCATCATCATTCAACTTGTTCTAGAAATCCCATTTAATTCCTATTACATTCTTGGTTGTTGGTCTTAGGACCAATTTCCAAGTCTTATTCTTCTCATTTTTTTCCAACTCTTCTTTCATAGCATTGATCCAATTCTCATCTTTCCATGTCTCAATCACTATTTTAGGTTCTACCTTTGAAAGTAAACAAAATTTTACCTATTCCTTTTTCAAATCAGCATTTATTTTTGTTAACACACCTTTTCTCTTGTCTCCAATGATTTGATCTTCAGATTGGTTCTTCTACACATACTTAGGAGTCTTAGGGTTCTTTTTTGGACCTTCTTCCTCTTCAACTATCATCTCTTTTTCTCATCCTTTCGCTCTTCTCACTATAAGGGGAGAATTCACCCAGCAACCTTCTATCAAATACAACAAAAAATTGGATGTGGTCTCTTCACCGACATTGAGGTGCTTGCACTTCACTATCTCTTCTAACCTTCTATTATAGCATAGATATTATTTTCTTTGTAGAGTATCCAAGGGAAGATCACTGGCATTTGAATTGTTGACCATATATAGTCTACTAGATCACACACACCAAAATTGTCTTCCCATATTTCCCAATGTCCATTCCTGAGAAAAAATATTAAAATAATTGGAGGTGAAATTTCCACCTCTATCAGACCTTAAGCACTTTGTTTTCAAATTCATTTCATTCTCAACCATAGAATTAAATTTTTTATACTTATCTAAAGCTTTTGATTTTTCTTTGAGAAATTTCACACAATTCATTCTAGAATAATCATCAATCAACAACATAAAATACCTGTCACCATGAGAGCTTCTTATTCTAGTAGGTCCACATAGGTTTGT
The DNA here is from genome assembly GCA_007258455.2 of Sequoia sempervirens. NCBI lineage: Eukaryota > Viridiplantae > Streptophyta > Pinopsida > Cupressales > Cupressaceae > Sequoia > Sequoia sempervirens. Next base: position 9,659 of record VDFB02195269.1, on the reverse strand, counting down.
ATACACCAACTCCAAATGTATTGTTGTAGAATATTCTTTAGTATTGAACCTCTTCTTTGTTTTCTTTCTAAACTAGCATTTCTTGCAAATTTTATTGATAGGCTTTGAAATTATTAGCAGATCTCTCACAACATCAATAAAATTGATCTTTTGTAGGCTATCAAAATTTGTGTGAGCTACCGATCAAAACAAAAAAATATGTGAGCCATTCTTCTATGGCATAACAAAATTTCATTGATTTGAGACCTAAAGCACTTAACACCACGACCTTTGAGCTGATAAACATTACCTTTTGTCCTTATTCCTACAACAACCAAAGTATTAGAGCTTCCTTTTCTAATTTCACAACCATCATCTTGAAACAGAAAATTGTATCTTCTGCTACACATTTTTCTTACATTGAGAAGATTATGCTGGAGACCCTTGACATAGAGAACATCATCTATTTTAATTGTTTTCGATCAAAACTAATTGTCAAACCTTTCAACATATCTTAGCAAATGTATCATAACCAAACATAACAAGACCACCATCATACTTCTAAAGTTTAAAAAACTTACTCTTATTACCTATCATATGATTTGAGCATCCACTGCCAATTATGCAGTAATTTATTTCCTCTCTTGCATGAAAAGAAGCCACCGTAGTTTCTTCAATGTTATGACCTATTACAAAGCATTTTTCTTCATACATCTTCCAAAATTAGTAGAATTAGTTCCAAAATTTAGAGGCATGAACAAGAATTCATTATTGTCTTCATCATGATAGTCTAATTCCTCATCATTAGTTACACCATTATCTTTTTCAACATAGTAACTCTTTTTGACTTATTTACCTTGATGATCCTTTTGTTTGTCATTTGCAACTTTTATTAGAAATTTTGAAGCATAATGACCTATCATTCCATAATTGAAACATTTAAAGGGTAACTTACCTATGTATTTAGTCTCCTTAAAAAAATTGCTTCCACCTTATCAAGATCATCTTGATTTGATCCATCATCCTTCCATTTGTGGACTTTTAAAATAATCAATTTCAGAGTATCTTGACCAAAAATCTCTCACTTAAAAATAAATTAAAGCACCAAATATCTTTTATCTCTAGAGTAATTATCCAAATTATGAGCTTCCTCAATAGCAAAACTTTAGAACTATAATATTTACGAAGAGTTCTTAATACATTTTTCACCACTTCACTTTCTTCTAGCTTACCACACTGCTAATTCATTGATGCATTTTGAAATTTTTCTTTTTGTAGTTCTACATATTCACTTTTGACCTTATCATCTCCTCTTTTATAAATGCTCCAACTTTTTTTCAAATCTCTTTGAACACTGTCCCACAGGATCCCCATGAGACTTGAACACTCCCATCAACACATCACTTGCACTCCACCTCCCACTGACACAAGACAACTAAGAGGGAAGGATGAATTAGTTTTCTATTAAAACATTAAATCCCTCATTAACTTCCAAACCCTTATCAAACATTTAAACCCCCATCATGCATTAGCATAAATTAAACATATGAAACAACAACAAAAACACCACCATAGACAATAGAACAAAAAATTTATGTAGTAAACCCTAAGTAGGGAAAAAAAAAAAGGTGAGGATTGGCTCCGATATATATGAATAGTAACACTAAATATAGTAGGCTCATTACTCAAAAGAGAAGAATGGGTCACTATAAAGGGCTTACTACCTAAAAGAACTACTGTCTAGAAGAAAGAAGAAAGAAGAAAGAATGAAATTATTACAAAGATATTTACTATCTCAAAGCAATAGGAAATATCCACCATAACAATTTTTCACCATCTGCAACCTGTGGCTCACTACATCCAGTAACTTCAGATACACTAAAAAATTAGACACCTTCTGCTCATTGCATCTAGAGTCAGAGGCATTAATGCTCACACTCAAATCACCACACTTGATCACATTCACATCTCAAACTTGCCACACCCCTCAAAAAAATATCTATCTTGCATTTATACCATCTGTGACCTCAAACAACTCTTTAAGGTTGGCCTTAATGAAACATATGCACTTCAAACATCCATCCACTAAATAGGTGAACACCAAAACCTTCAACAATGGAAGTAAGTAAAGGAATACCATGCCAAGGGTTAACTAGGACCAGAATCTACATCAACACTCTATTAATCACATCCACAATCAATGAGGTACCTCTGCAAATAGCGCTAGCATGCTAGGTTGGCCAAACCTAAACTAACACTACAATCGACCACATACATGGTTCTCGAGGTCTAAAAACAACAATTAGGCCACACAAAATCACCACACAATATCCAAGAATATCGAACATCAACATACTACATTACAACACTATCACAATCACTTGAAACAAAGATTAATTTCATCTTGTGCATTAGGATCCATTACCACTAAGCTTCAACATAAGAACTTAATTTGCAGAGCAACTCAACACCAAAAAATCCAAGGGAAGATAAATATATATATAATATAAGGATTTTATCAAATCCACAAGAAAAGAAAATTCAATGCATAGAAATGTAGATAAATCACATTTTCTCCCAAATAACCTTCTATATAGATAGGCACATTGTCAAATACAATTTCTATTTTCGTACAATCCAAAACTCGAAACTCTAGATATAGAAACTTTGAACAACTCTGATAATCATATCCAAACTACACAAGCATATCTTCAACCATGAAGAAATACAAAGCACAACAATGAACACACTTCTATCACCACTCTGCTATTTAAAGTTTCTCAAAAGAACTTGGAAACCAAGTGAACTAGTTGCATCAACAACACCAAACATCTCTTCAACACATCCACAACATCTGCAACACCATAACTCTTTCTCATGCAACACTCTTCAACAACTCTATAAATCTCCATACACTACGAGTTGAAGCCACTAATGATAACACTACTCAATATCCAATGGTCTTCATACTATTGACATTAATGATAAGACCAACAACATACTTGCAACATTCTCTCCAAATACACTATACGTTGACATTAATGACAACACCAACAATCTTCCAACAAGATTAATTTTACACTTAGGCACTAGATCACATTAGTAATGTATTAAATAGAAAGTGTATAAATATTGCATTCTTGGTGTGTTTCTAAAAAAAAAAATCTCATCTATGGTATTAATTTCTATTACCCAAAATTCATGGCCCCCTTTCTATATCTTCAAGAAATCCCCACTATGCTTCTATGCGCAAATACAATTCATGAAAACTATAAATGTGATGGTGGTCAAAGAAAATAGATCTATACCAATAGAAGACTAGATTGCACTACCTATACTATATTGCATGTCATATCCTATCCTACATAGTTCTACGATTGTGGATCCATATTAAAATTTAAATTGTACGTGGACCCTTTAACAATATATTAGTTGGTTAATAACTAACTCAATCTTCTCTTACATACACTTAATCTCTAAATTTACTCATATTGGGTACACTTTTAAAAATATATGGTTTAGTATAAGCTAAATTTATTCATTTTAATTGAATATCAATTTTTAACATGAATAAAATAGTATTAAAAGAATTTTATTTTACCTATGTTTGCAAACTATCAATTGATCCTATTTTTAATTTTCTTATTTTAGTTAAGATAAAACTCTATATTTAATAGGCTCTTTCTCTTTTATTTTATATGTTTATAATACACCCTTAGATCAAACCCCCTTGGATATAATTCCTATAGTCTTAAATCATAGCCATAATAGAGTCTCCTTTGCACCTATGAAAATATAGACAAAAAACCACTTTTTCCTTACATTTGGAGAGATCAAATAAATTCATTTAGAAATTATGTTTTGTAAGTATGTATCCCTTATTATAAGCTTTCCAAGAAATATATTTTTATTATATATATATATATATATTTATATTTATATTTTATTTCTTGTGAATGTAGGTTTTTCACCAAACATCAAGGTATTTGTTTCATACATATGGGAAAATAGAAAACTAGAGAAAAAATTAAAAAAATATGTGTGCCCTAGGTATTCATGTTCTTTTTTATGAAAAAAATATTTCAATACATAAAAAGAATTCATGAATTATGGCATACACCCATGTCCAAATTATAATTACCCTAACTTCAATTTTTTATTTAAAAAATATGCAACAAAAAATTATGAAAAAATATCTATGCACTAGATATTGATGTCGCAAATATATATATTTCAAGAATTCTAATTTTATCCTTTTAATAGAAAAAGTTATATGTTACAACCTAAATGTCATTTAAAAAAATGATGTTTACAATAAAAAAAAGAATTACTAAAAGTTGAATAAAAAAATCATAATTTATTTCTACTTTTTAAAAATATAAATTCATAATCTACACACAAATCCTCACAAATCACTAGTTCACATAATCTCCAAATTATTAATGGTTTAGTTTCTATAGGTTTTGTAAAGTGAAAAGTTGGTAAAAAATGTTGATTTCAATGTCCTGCTTTGGCCATAAAGTGTGACATTGGGTATGTGTAGGATCATCATGGAAAAAACAAGCCCTTAAATGGCAAAAAGTTCAGAAAAATCAGTGTCAGGCAACTTGACGTAAAAATTTGAATAAGTGATCTATATTATTTCAAAAATATGTAAGAATAGAATCTATAGAAAATTGAATTTAGTTTCTAAACTACTAGGTTTATTTAAAAATAAATAAAATCTATTTGGTAAAAATTTGTTCTAATGCAGAGTACTTAAATTCCGTAGGACAAGAAGTAGGTGTTTGGTTTGACCAATTCTAAACTATAATAAAATGATAATATTTTTATAATATTTTATATATAAGCAGGACTCATGTCCAAATGTGACGAGATATTTTTGTAATTTTTTCCAAGTAAATAATTAATTATGAATTTTTTATTACAAATTTTAAAAAAATATAAAAATCGTATGTCCTGACTAATCTTAACTCTGGTCGCAATTCATGAAATTTATTTTTCTTTTTTTAATCCTATAGTATGTGAAGCATAGAATGTGACGCATGTTTTAGATTCAAAAAATGTGATAGGTTTTGAAAGTTATAAATGTTTTTCAATCAGCCTATCGATTAGGACTTTAGTCGTAATTCTAATAGAAAATGAATAATAATTATTTATTAAATTAAAATTAAAGCATAATTTATATTGGTGGAAAGCTGAAAATATCCTCTAAAAACCCTTTTCGTTTCATCAATTTTGGGTTAAAAAAAAGTCGTCAGCCACATACCCTACAAATACCCATAATATTGCCACTTTTTGGCCCATCATGATCCTGCACATACCCCACTGTATTGTGGGCTAACCCCTATTGCAACAAAGTTTTACTAGAATGCTAATTTTTTTGAATATATATAATGTTTTCATATGCAATTGTAATAATTTAATGGCATGAACAATTTTATACTCCAACTAAATTTTTTACCCACCTCGACGAATTCATTCAAGTTACATGTACATTTAAATATATTATATCCTAAGATATAGTAGGAAATTTTAATTAGATTAAATATAATATTTTAAAATAATTATGATTGATTAATATAACTTGTAGATGGAATTAGAAAATTCTGTGAGGAAATATATAGCTTATATGATTTTTTTATGATGTCAAATTTTATCTCATTGATTAATTGACATATGATAGGGAACTATTTTTTTTAACTCGAATTACATATTGTGATTATAAGTTAGATTTATTAAGTTCTCATAAATTTATACTCATGATCTAGTTTTGAAATGTTTATCTTTGTATTTTTTATTGATGATTTTTATTTTATGATTTACATATTTTTTCACATGTGATTGTGCCTTCATATGAGAAACTAGTATTCCTTAAAGGAACATTTAGAGAATTGCAATATAAAATATAAATTGTTGAACTTTTAATTGTGGCAATAGAAAAAGTATCCCTTCTACTTTTCCTTGCTTGTTTTGGCCCTCCTTGTAAACTAGGCTTAATGGTGCCTTCATTTAGTGTTGTAATGTGTTTGACACATTCACATTAGGTCTTGAGCCCTTCTGAACTAATGAACTTAAAATGGTACCTTGCTAAAGTGTTGTGAAGTTTTCTAACACACTTTCACACTTTTCTGAGGTTTTATTAATTAACTACACCTAATGAATTTATTTTTAACCTTAACCATGCCTTATTTGGAGTGTTGTAAAGTGTTGTAACACAATTTCACACTTTTCTATGGTTTTCATTAATAAATGGGCTTCTTTATGCTTTAATTGGCCTTATTTTGCATCCACAAGTCTTATTTAATGCATGATTTTGTGGATAATCTCAATACAAATCAACATCCAATCATGATTTAGGTGTTTTCAGGTTGTGTGGACTAGATTTAGGGATCTAGGACTCATTCACCACCTTGCTCGAATGAGTTCCACCTATGTTTTTGGGTCTCGATCCTAGTTTCACACCTTTCTAATCATTTTTAAATTGGTCCCATAATTTATGCCCAATGGGACTCATTCATCACCTTTGGCGAATGAGTCCTGTGTGACCCAAAATTAAAATTAATTCAAATTTTTGATGGTATTTTATCCTCATAGATCTGATGTTTGCTTGTAGTGTTGTAATTTCAGGAATTCTTACATAATTAAGTATAAATACAAGTTGAATGAGCATCCTTATAGCAAGTTTGGGTTCACAAGAGCATCCAAGAATTTACAAGAGTATTCATTCAAGAGCATCTGAGGGTAGATTATGAAACATTTTTTAGCATTCATGAAGCATCCAACATCATGTTTGTTTTTTATCTAAAAATTGTGGTGTAGGGATTCATGATTAAAGTTAGCATTTCATTCAAGATCTATTACATCCAAGCAAGAACCAAGATCTACATCCATTGGAGCAATCTCATACATGTGTGTAGCACTTTATTTCTAGGGTTTGGTGAGTTGCAACATCATATTTTGTTTATTCATCATTCTCCATTCCTATTTCATTCTATTTCAAGGTTTGATTACCAAAACAAGGTTTGACCAAGGCAAACCACTTTCCAATAATTTTTTTCCCCTCTCTTTAGTGTGTGAGTTTTAGGTTTAGATTGAAGATATATTGAAGAGTGAGTTTGGAGAAAGTTGTGAAAGTGTCTAAAATTGTCAAAGTTGTCATCAAACATTGGAGAACAATGGAGAACACCTATAGGTTGATTTATAGAGATTCAGATCTAGAAACCTAAAGAAGCAGATTAAGTAGATTAAGAAGAGTAGATTTAGACTTTTAAGTTTCAAAAAACCCTAACTAGACTGATTCACCACTTCTGGTAAATGAGTCCCAGTTTAGATCAAAATTTATATTTTTACAGATTCAGGTACCCATTCGCCAGATTCCTATTTCAACACAAAAACCCAGATCTGGGACTCATTCATCTAGCTTGGCGTATGAGTCCCACTCAACATTAAAATCAAGATTTCTAGCATTTCAAAGCTTCAATCAGTCATGTTCAGATCCCTAGGTGCACACATCTCATCTTGTAGCTTTCTATTTTATTTTGCATACTTTTCTAGGGTATTTAGTAAGTCATTGCATCAAACTAGGTTTAAGCATTTCATCATGCATTGCATTTGTCTTTCCAAGCCCTAGCTTGGTGGTGAATCCCTCATTAGTTTACAATCATCCCCTAGGACAACCTTATTACAAGATCTCTTTCTCCTTTGCATTGAGATCTCTTGGGTTACCCTTTAATGAAATAATTGTAAAGTGGTTGTGCTCTATGTCCTAAGCCATATGATAGCATCTAACCCCATTTTCCATTGTTTCATTTTGGTAAACCTGTATTTAAAACATCATAATTTTGATTTGGAGTGCATCATCATCCTAGATCTTACTTGTATTACTATTTCATTAGGATTTGTATTAGTTAATTTGCATTCTAGGGTTTTCAAAACTTGCACTAGTGAAAGTTCATATAGATTGCATTTTTGCATCCTAAATTAGTGAAAATCATAGAAAATCTACATTTGCACCTATTTTATAGATCATACAACATAAAAAGCATAAAAATCAATTGAAAATTTTTGAAAATTTTGAAAAGAACCCTAACTGGGACTCATTCACCACCTTGGGTGAATCAATCCCATTGTAGATTCTACACTACATTTTTCAGCATTTAAAGCACTCTTTCTAAGATTTTTTTTGTTGTTTATATCATTTTTTTTAGTTTACAAAATTTCTATTATAGTCATTTCATTGTTCTTAACTTATATTGCATTTACATTTATCTTGCATTTAGAAGCCCTTGCATAAATATTTCATGTCCTATTGCTAATACTATAGTGAGATAAAGTTTGAGACTCATCTCATCTCGCGACAACATAATCATCATGGATCTTGGGTTTTCTAGCTCTTTCACTCCTAGTATTGACACTAGTACACTAGGTATGGACCATACCCTTAAAAACTCTTTTCCTTCAAGTAGTATGATGCATGTTGAAACAACAATTTCTAGTGTTCCACAAGAAAACATAATTCAAATTCACGAATACTTAGTAAACCTACAACATCAAGTGCAAAATGACAACATTTCAACCATTGCCATCCCTACTATAGATAACATTCACCACATACTTGAAAGTGAAGATGGACTTGACCTTGTGAAAAACATACTTCAAATATTTGGAAAACACCTCACCTCAACCACTAGTTGTCCTTTACCTACAAGCAATGTGACTAGCCAAGGAGGAACTCAAATTCCTCCTGTCACAACAATGGCCTCAATTCCTACCTATACTAAACCTCAAGTCACAACAACAATGCAACCAACTAGTAATGGAATTCCTTCCTCGGGTATTTTTGCTAGCATCCCTAGTACCTTTGTGGCATCACACATCATATCTCCTACTACCTTACCACCTATAAGAATTCCCTTCACTTTTCCATTAAACAGATACACCCCTTCACGTTTTTCACCTCCATCTCATAACACAATAAATTACCCTCTCATAAATCAACTCTTCCAAACCGTTTCATCCTTTCAAAAAAAAATTTCCACCATCAACCAAAATCAAAATGGCCCACCTACATACTATGTCAAAAGCAGTCCATTGTGCTTAGAGATATTGCAAACACTAATGCAACAAGGTGTAGAGGTGCCTAGATTCAAGAAATATGGTGGAAAGTGAGATCCTTCTAACCATGTTAATTCTTATACTGCCTTATGTAGTGAATTTTTCCTTGATGATAAAATTTTGGCTAAGCATTTCCCTAGGTCCTTGAAAGATACTACCATGGAATGGTTCTCTTCATTACCGAATAACTCAATTCGTTCATTCAATGAACTTTTTAAGGAATTTTTCAACCATTTCCAAGTGCATATGACTCCTAAGATGACCTTGGCCGATTTGATGAGATGCAAGCAAAAAGAAGAAGAAAAGATAATCGAATTTATCTCACATTACCAATCACTTTATTCCAAAATCGATGTCCAAGTTCTCGATCCTCACCTTCAAAATATGGGTATATGTAGGATCATCATGGAAAAAACAGGTCCTAAAGTGGCAAAAAATTTAGAAAAATCAGAGTTAGGCAACTTGACGTAAAAATTTGAATAAGTTATCTATATTATTTCAAAAATATGTAAGAATAGAATCTATAGAAAATTGAATGTATTTTCTAAACTACTAGGTTTATT
>VDFB02195267.1:0-16267 GCA_007258455.2 Sequoia sempervirens | reverse complement strand
GTCATGACTATTTTATGGCTGTCAACCTCATTACAAACTATGCACATCTTTGATATGAATTCTTATGGATTAACCGCCTCTTAAAGTTTGGATGGTAGTAGCAAAGTTTATGTACCATCCTTTTGTTGAGCTTCACACACATTTAGAGTCTTTTAGATCTCATCTCTACCTTGACTGTTACTGCCCACTTGCAGATCCATGATATTGGAAACTAAAAAGGCACAGGGAATCTATGAATGCAATGTAAGTAATCTTCACATCCTAATTGCCCCTTTGTTGATACATTGAGGACTAATGGCAAGACCTAAAAAGACAATTATAGAATATGGGTATGTGCTGGATCAAATGGGCCAAAAAGTGGCGATATGATCGGTATGTGTAGGGTATGTGGCTGATGACCTTTTTTTAACCTAAAATTGATGAAATGAAAAGGGTTTTTAAAGGAGATTCTTAGCTTTCTGCCAATATAAATTATTCTTTACTTTGAATTTAATAAATAATTATTATTTATTTTCTATTTGAATTACAACTAAAGTCCTGATTGATAGGCTAATTGAAAAACATCTATAGCTTTCACACTGTATCACATTTTTTGAATCTGAAACATGTGTCACATTCTATGCTTCACATACTATAAGATTACAAAAAAATGAATTTCTTGAAGTTTTGACCGAGTTAAGGTGGTCAGACATACAAGTTTTTTATATTTTTAAAAGTTTTAATATAAAATTCATAATTAATTATTTACTTGGAAAAAAATTACAAAATAATATGCATCACATTGGAACATGAGTCCTCTACTTATATCTAAAATATTAAAGTACTATCCTTTTATTTTGGTTAGGGAGGTTAGACATACACCTACTTATTTTTCCCTAAAATTAAAGTAGTACTGCATTGAAATTTCAAATTTTCACCAAATATAGATTTTTATTTTAAATAAACCTAATAGTTTAGAAACTACATTCAATTTGCTACAAATTCTATTATGACTTATTTTTGAAATAATATAGATAACTTATTCAAATTTCTACATCAAGTTTCCTAACTCTGATTTTTCTAAATTTTTTGCCACTCTATGGCCTCGCTTTCCATGATGATCTTGCATACCCATACTTTTATGTCCTTTCAATGATGAAGGGATTGCAAAAATAAATGAGTGTATCTTATGTTGGTGTAATTAACTATTTAATTACATCTTCATAAGTTTACTTAGGCAATCTTTAATTCCTAAGTTATAGGATCTTATCCTTATCTTATCGAGCTATCTTTTAGCTCAAGATAAGATTTAGTTGTTGCATGCTTGCCTTTTATAAGCAAGCTTCCCATCTTTTGCAATGGCTTCTCGCTTTTTGATTTTCTTTCTCGCGGGAAGGCTTTTCCTCGCTTGGTAAATCTGATCATGGGTTTCAACATGGTATCGAAGTCTTTTTTGGTACTCCTTCCATGGAATAGTTTCAAATACGCCTTGGCATTGGTGACGTAGATACATGGTTTCCAGATTATGTCATCATCTCATCTCCTATTGCTTCATAGATTCCAGAGTTGTTCCTGTTTGGAGTTTTCCAGTGTTCCGTGGCATCGGGTTTTCTGTTGCTTTAATCATGATTCCTTGAGTCAATCAGTGACTCTCATCTGGTTTCAGTAGTATACAGAAGAATATTTCCTTGCTTGCCTATATCAAGTTCCAGTGTTACTCTACAGAGTTCTTCCAGTGTTTCTTTGCAGCATGTTTTTACTGTGGGGGTTTTGTCCCACTGGTTTTTCCTTCTCTACTTCATTATTGCATTTGTACTTGGGTACCTGATCAGGCCTTGTTGCTAGGACCCATTCATGCTTTCTTGCATTCATCTTAGTTTTAGGAGCATGCTTTATTTGCTTCTCCCTAAGTTGCACTTATGGGGGGGGGTGTTGGTGTAATTAATTATTAATTACACTTTGCATAAGTTTGCTTAGGCAATATTTAATTCCTAAGTTTTAGGCTTTCATCTTTATCTTATCGAGCTATCTTGTTGCTCAAGATAAGATTAGGTTTAGGAATCTTTGCTTTTATAAAGCAAATCATATCTTGTAATTAATTGAATTCTCGAATAATTAATGTTGCACATCTTTGCAATGGCTTATGCTTTTTGATTTTCTCTGCGGAAGGCTTTCCGACTTTGCAAATCTGGATCATGGTTTCCTAACATCTTATTTTCTCCTTGACTACTACATATCATAGTGAGGCATTAGATTTCCTTGAGCAATGTAAACCTGTAAGATACTCATGCACCTGTTTAGTGCAAATCACTTAGGCATGATTGCCCAATGTAACTCATGATAACCTCTCATTGAATAACTAAAAATAAACTTATCAAATCCTTGTAGATGAGCCTTGTGCTATCCATGCCAATGACTATCAACTATGATTCATGCTAGCTTTATTCATGTCCATTGATTTGTCCACTGAAACAGTATTGCATCTTCTCATGTTCTGACAAATATGACAATCTCATTCTAGATGTTGCACCCTCTTTGAGATTTTCTTCATGAAACTTTCTTTATTGCAGGCCTATCATAGTCATCTACTCAAGGCAACTGCCCTTGTCTCTTTGTTTCTCTAATAGAAAAGAATGACATATTTTTTCTCTTCCAGATGACTTTGGTGACAATCTCACCTTGCTACCTGCTGGAGTCTCTTTCAATGAAGTGAGTCTTGTTGAAACCTCCAAATGGGTCACTTCTCATTGTGTCATTCACTATCCATAACACATGGTGTTCTCATTACATGATTGTCCTATCCTATTGCATTTCATGATGGAGAATTTATGATACTAGCAAGATCTTTCATTCCCAATGTACTCCACTACTAAGAGGACTGTACATTTGGTAATATTACCATAGCCATAACTCATGATTTGATGGATATTACATACCATTTACAATCCTTTGATTTAAGATCTCACTATTTTGAAAACATTTCTATATGGATACTTTCAAGTCTTGAAGAGTCTAACCTTCTTGTATTCAGCCCTTTCATTAACACTAACACTGTTGTCCTCTTTACATTGCATCATGCATAACAATGTTCTTATGTATTTCATCATTAACTCTGTATACTATCCCTTTGCATTGAAAATTTTCCTATTTCCATGCTTTGATCACTGTTAGAATTGGGACCTTCCCATTTCAAATAGCTTTTCAATGACAAATAACAGGAAAGTATGTGCATATTTTTTTCTCATGATGAATGACAGTCATTGTATTACTATGCATTGTGATGTTTGTTTCTTTAGTTTTTCCATTGTGCCCCTTGTTTTAGCATCATGCATTGATGGTTTATTAGAGTATGCATTGTAGTTTTCTATGAATACTCATTGTATTAGTAGCAAGATGATTATCAATGCATGTTAGTTACTCATCTACATCAATGTGCATTCCTTCTTTTGCATTGCTCTTCGGGACAACATATTGTCATGATGGCTTTGGCCTTGCATTCAATTTTTCACTTGGGGCTGCTCCATATAACTCATGATAGCTTAGGCATGAATTGATATCTCCTTCATTATATTATTAGATGCATAATTGAACTTGATGCATCACAAAAAATCTTTTGTTTCTTTAATAAAATGGATCTTGGATCCACTTGAGAAGATTGAAAGACATATCCAACAAAACACACACTCCTTTTGATGTGATGGAAACCTATTGATTGATTCATTGTGAAAAGATGAAGGGTGAATCTCTTGACAGTTCACATTAGTTGTTGCATCTTTTGAATCTGATAATGAAAGTTGATCAACTGGTGTGATTCCATATTGATTTAATGCATGAAGAATCTTTTTATCATTGATTTGATCAAGTTGCTCAATTTACTATTCCTCCTAAAACATAAGAGGGAAACATGTTGGGCTCAACCCTCGTGGGAGCCACATTTTACTCCACATGCTATAATTAGTTGAATCAAAATAGTAACAAGACTTGTCCTAAATCTATACAAGGAACAAACCAGTTAGATAAACAATGCATATCATAGGTGTGTTTGATCACTCTTTTCTTGTTTTCCTATACAATTATGGTACGTTGTCTATTCTAATGTTTATGGACATCATATTACACGTTTATGGATGTTTTGCACATATTTTGATTAGTGGCCTTTCATTGCTCTAACAACACTCTTTTTTCAAATGCAAGAAACCTAGGTGCAGCAAGGAGAGAATCAAATGAAATTAGGGCAATGTGAAAGACCAAGATGATGCAGGACCAAGCCAATGGGATTCATCATTCCAATAGGAAATGATGGGTCCCTTTTCATTTTATGTGCAATTTCATTTTTGTTTATCTATAGGCGTATATTCTTTTCTTTATAAGAATTAGAATAGCCAGTCCCTTGGCTTGTGAGGGACATTATAAGCTTATGATAATCAATAAAGATTACATTTGCAATACATGTTGGTTCTCCTTCTTATTTTATGCAATTGCAAAACTGGAATAATGCAATCTATTTTGACAATCTCCTTTATGCACATAAATGAAATTTAGCAGAGAATGATCTATCTTTTAATGTTTAAATGCAAACACAAAAGAAACAATAAGTTACCTGATTTAGCTGGAAGCAAAATTAGGTAACATTAACCTCTAGTGTTGCTTTGATAACCTTCTATTGGTGGATGTTCAACCTGTTTTGTGTGGTTGAGTTTCTATAGTGGTTTTGTGGTGATGAGGAAGTGATGAAGATGATGAGAATGTGTGTGTGGTTCTTGGTTTCCAAGTGCTTTTGAGAAAATTTAAATAAAAGAGAAAATAGTGTGGTTGAGAGGTATTTAGTATAGCAAAGTAGTGATCTAGTTTTGCTCCGTATTACTTCTATTTTGAATATCTTCTTATGTAGCTTAGATATGTCAATAAGAGGTATTCAGACCTATGTTATATCAAGAGTTTTAGGTTTTGGATCATTATGTGAAGAAAATTGTGTTCACTATTGTGTGAACTATGTATTGCAGTGGTGTCTGGGAGAAATGGATTTGATTCATATTTCTCTACAATAAGGTTTTTGGTCTTACAGATCTAAGGGTGTTCTTAAGTTTCTCATATATATCTTTAGTATGAGTTATTTGATGTTTTGTACTCTGCAAGGTTGGATTCATGTGTTACAGTATGAGGAAAGCTAACTAGGTATGCAAGATGAGTATGTTCTTTAGGTGAAATTTTTTGCAAAGGAATTTGTTGAATTTTAGGGTGTTTATGGAATATTCCAAATTATGTTCAAGTGTTGAATGTTATCTGTAAGTCATCTTTCGATATAAGGAAGTGTATACTTAAAATATTCAATAGTGTTAACAAAGGTTTGACCAACCTTGGGTGTTTACACTAATTGTGGAAAGGCTTTGGTGTTTTTGGAAGTTTGGCATGGTGTATATATATGGATTTAGTTCTAATTTAAGGTGTGGTGTGGTCCTCTTTCATTCGTATCTGCCGTAGGAATGCTTAGTGCTAAACTAATTTGAATTTGCATGGTTTAGGCGCATAGCCAACCTTGGAGATTATTTTCAAGGTTGAGGATGGTATAAATAAGTTTTAAGTTGATGGAAAATTAGGGCATGAAGTGTTTTATTTGAAGTGAAGAGTTGTGAAATATAAAATTATGAAATACAATGCGAGATTTAATATATTAGATTACTGGAAGTAGTGAGCATAAGGTGTCTACATTCTTCAGAGAGGCTATGAATGTGTTGGTGATGTTGTGGTGGAACTTTCTATTTCTTTGAGATGGATTTATCATTGTAACATTCCTCTTTCTTCTTTTCTATAATTTAGAAGTGACCCCTTAGTAGTGAGCCCTTCTTTTCTATTGAGTAGTGAGCCCTCTAACAGTGAGCCTATTGTATTTGGTGTTGCAATTACTTTAGACTATGAGCTAATCCTCATTGTGGTTTTTCCCTTCTTTGGTTTTCCATGTAAATCTAGTGTTTTTCTATGTATGGTGTTGTGTTTTAGTTTTCTTTGTTGATTTACATGCTAAATAACTCTAATAGATTAAAGGCTAATAAATTTAATGTGGATCTACATTTTAATGAGGGGATAATGAATGGAATGGAATGGACCACCCCTGGAACATCTCTGGTATTCAATGGAATAGGGTGAAAACACCATGGAGGAACATTGGAATACGATAATGGAATCAAAGACAAGATTTGAAAATGGAAGACAACAATGGAACACAAGATGGAATGGCATTTAAAGGGAATAATATAAGGAAGGAAGGACATGGCCCCTTATTTTAGTAATAGAGGACATGGAAGGAAATGGAAGGAACTCACAAACATAGATGTGATGATAGATAATGGAAGCTAGGTTGAATGTTCTAAGAGGGTAGAAAAAGGGATACACCAAGTGAGCATAAACAATAAAGGTTATTGACTATCAACACAAACAAAAGTGAGGAAAATCATGAAGCATGTGGAAAGTAATACATACATGAATGTTTTCTAGGGTAAATAATTACAATGTAGTATGAATTTAGGAGCCATACAAGAAACAAAAAGGTAAGGTGGTTGTTGATAGAGTATAGAAAGGGAGTGTTCCGAATTTCCAACCATAATAAAGTTCAAAAGTTTCAAGGACATGTTAGCTTGAAGGAGCTCATTAACTGATATGTACTAAATAATAATATTTATAACACCTCAAAAAACAACACACTCATAATAGTGTTTCCATAAATAAAGGATAGTCATTATTTTCTAAGGATAGCTTGCAAGCATAAAGATATAGTCATGCTGAGACAGTCCCAATTACTATGACATTCTTGGGAAATAAAGAAGGAAAAAATAAGGGACACTGCTAAAATTTAGTTCAATAGAAGAATTAAGCATCATATCAATAACAAATAGTCTATAGAATAATTTTTAGTCTTAGACATAGAACACATGATCATCCTTAGGTCATTGTAGTAAGTTAATTTCTTAATTCAAATAATAAGACTTTATCAATATGATAGCATATTTCAAAGATGATAATGAGAGATCAAAGGATAGTCCTAATGCTAGCTCAAAAAAAGTATACAAAAAAGACTTAACCTTAGATAGCATGGGTATGACAGAGATATATATAGATGAATAAATGATGAGAAGATGTGAAACATGTGTCAACTACTTTCACTAAATGTTCTCCCATACCCTTTACGGAGTTTTGATCATTTCAAACTCTAATAAATGTCCTAAAAACACATGCAAATGAAGGTAGTGGTAGTTTGAGAAGATTAATGGTAAATTATGGATTTTTCCAAGAATCTATGGACATTTTGGTGAGCTATACAATAAATTGTGAGAATATAGGGAAGTTTTACATAGTTTAAGACATCTCCAAGAATCTAGGAGGTATTAAAGGAGCTTATTGTAGATGGATAAGGTCAAAGCAAAAATACTTCTTCATTCAACCACCTGCAATCATCATTCCAAGGAGAAAAAATAGGGACAACTCAGCTCGATGCCCAAGAAGGTTTTATTTAGACAACTAATGAGAACACATGTGTCATCCATTTGTAAAAAAAAATCCTAATGTTTACCAAGGTGCTAGATAGATTAAAGGGAGGACTAAGGGAAAATTTAAGTTAGTTCTAGATGTGATAGAATCATTGTTGTAATTATTAAGGCCAGTTATTTAAAGCTACAAGCTAGTATGGAAACTCAACATTAGTTTTAGAGTTAGGATATCACTGCAACACTTTATCTTCATGAATATGAAATATTTTTTTCATGTGAAGAAACTAGGCAATTCCTACTATGGGACTTATTCACATGTTACATTTACTTAGGTTTCGAGATTCATTCAAGAAGTCTAAGTTATCATTTCTAGATATTATCTTATCCTCGATAGATGTGAGTTAGTTGCAAGTCATAACATGTTTTTCACATATTGTGAATCTTGTATCATATTATAATTCCTTTTTGGTGGAATAACATCTATTATTTCTCCTCTCTTTTGTATGTGGAGGTTATTTGGTGCTGCAAGTTGAATATCTTGGTTGTTCACTTGAACAACATTTATAGACTTGTACTATATTGTGAGAAAAATATTTTATCAATAAAGAAAGTAGTTTTTTCCTTCTCTAATATATATCTTGTGTGTAATAATTAAAGGTGGATATTTTTTTTGTTCTATTATACTAAATCCTTCAATTTCATGTCTCATTCTCTAGCGCCTTCATATAGAAGTATAATTTTTATATGTATGTTATAATTTGTGTTACTTATTCTTGAACAATTTTTTATTGTGAAAAAATCTTATTTCCTTCATAAGGCTATTGAGTTCCAAACTTCTTATGAATCACTCATGCATGAATATGATAGAAAAATAATTTATGCATAAAATAGCTTGTTCATTGAGTAGGTTATGTATGTGTAAAGTAGTAATATAGGGCTAAAAAATAGTTTGATGTCTCAACTCTATACAATATAGGTTTCATTTTAAGTCATTTAGATCTATCTATTTTCTTACAAATGTAGTAAATTAGTTCAGTTTAGGTGTTTGTAACAAGACATACTTGTCTAGAGATTCACTCCAAGCTATAGGAAACCCATAAGCCCTAGAATGTTTCCGTGTTTCAATAGAAACTTGAGTTGATAACTCACTAAGGGTGCACACACAATTGATAATAGTCACATGGGCATGTGCACCAATATATGGGGAACAAAAAAGTGGCCAAACACCCAAAAATGAGAAAAAACACAGAAAAATGAGAAAAAACACATTTGCATTTTGAAGAAATTCAAATAATACACATGCATTATTATGAAAATAAAACACGTACATGTTATTACCCAAAAATAATGCATACGATTTTTTATATAGAAAAATGCATACAAATTTTTATGAAATAAAAAATCATGTGCAATTTGCTCAATAAAGTTATAAAAAGAAAAAGACTCTATTTTACCTACCCATGAACCCCCGCTTTTTGTAACTATTTTCCCTTCCATCATCTCTTTGTATAACAAGAACGTGTTTCTTGGGAATTTTCAACCTTGCTTCACAATCCCATGTCAGAGAAGAGGTAAGTGAGTTTTTTGCATTTGATTTAAATTTTGTTTGCATTAGGAAAATGGACTATTTTTTAACAATATCATTTTTTTTGAATTATATAACAAATCATTTATGAATTGAGCTAGAAGAAAATTTAAATGATGAATTTCCTAAGGAAAACCATAGGATGCTTGAACCTCCTCCTACCCTTCCAACAAACCATGGAGAAAGAAAATAAAAATTGTTAGGGCATCTAGAGAAAAACAAAGTTGTAATTTATGAATTAGTTTCAAAATTGAGGGGTTGAATATCAAAAAAGCATCACCAATCCCTTTCTTTGGCATTGGAATCCATGTTGATGAATGTTGATATGATCACAAATAAAATAAACCAATTTAAAACTTATAGAGATTCATGTCATCAATATTATGTAACAAAAATTTCATATGATGATGTGAAAAAGAAAGACATAAGCAAAGAAAGTATATGTATTCCTTTTATAGATCCTCGAACTAATAAACCTATTACTATGAATTCAAAGAGGTTTTCCAATACATTGGTGTAATCATGAGGAGATAAGAAATAGTTTTTGTGATAGGTGGTGGATGGTCCTTGACCAAATTCCATGTAATACTTATGAGGTACCACTATATTTTCTAAGAAAACTATAATATGAGTTTACCCTTTGTGAAATAACCAATTAATTTGATATAAGGGTGTTTCAAGGTAAAGGTGGAGGCTTTGACTAAAATTATAGATTAGGAGCTCATTGGGTAGAGAACCACACACATTGAATATCACTAGCACAAAAACTTGTTTATCATGTGATGGTTCTAGTAGTCATTGTTGAGAAAATGTGTCTCAACCTCACAATTAAATAAGTTACTATTGATACACAAGGTATTGCTCATCTTATGACGATTGGGGGGGGGGTGCAGGGGATCTACCACTATGAGGAGTCTAGGAGGATCATCCCCTCAGCTACGACTTAGGGGAAACATGCTTTGGCGGGGACTTGGGGGCAACAACCTCGAAAGGAAAATTTTATTTATATTTTAGTATTGTAAATCTAGACCATTCATCATTATGTATCATATTTGATGACCAAAATTTTATTAGCTTGACTTTCCCTAGAAGGAAACCCTAATTTTTGAGGGCATCATATTACAATTGTGTATTGTGATGTATTCTAAGATTCTGATAGTGGTTGTGTTGCCTCTGGATCTTTGGTTGGTGATATTTCTATGAGAAGCTTGCTCTACAAGTATATTGTAATCTTTATTATTTTTGAGTAATATATTGGGTGGCTTTTCGAGTGTGGGGTTTTTCTCCTGAAAGAGTTTTCCCCATGTAATTCACTATGTTGTGGTATGCATGATTTGTGTTTATTTCTATTTAAGTTTTTGTAACTATAAAAGATACGTAAAAGTTTTGCATTATTCTCCTCTCAAGATTAGTGTAGGAATTTGTTTTGCTACCTTAGCTTCCTTACAAGTGGTGTCAAAGCCTAATCACCTTTGGTTTCAATTGTGGGTTGTTGGATTTTTTGAACTAATCTAGATTTGAGTGGGAGCTTGTGCAGAAGACATTTTGTGACCTTGTTGCAATAATTTTTAGATGACTAGTTCATCAAGCAGAATAGAGGCTTGGAGAATCTTTCTGGAAATAATTTTGAAATGTGGAAGTTGAATATGGAGGATTTGTTAATAGATCAAGATTTGTGGGATGCTATTGATTAGAATGTTTCAAGGCCTGTAGATCCTACTCAGGCTACTCAATACGATGTTATGGACTATAAATCCAAGGGTCTAATCAGATTGTGCTTGGAATGGTGTGTTTCATATCCTTGGTTTAGCATGAAATCTATTATCTATGAGAAAAATAATAGATGCAAATGTGCATGTAGTATTTTCTGATGCAGGATACAAGATGGTAAGAGGTGTTATGGTGATTGCTAAAGGTCTCAGATATGGAACATTGTATAAACTATATGTATGCACTATTGAGTGCAATAGTACTTCTATGAAAAGTAAGTCTATGGAAGAAGTGAGCATTTCACCTTCAATAGATGGTCATGGCTTGTAGGTACTCAAGGGTGTTATTTCCTTTCAATCAAAGTTACCTGGAGAGAAAACTATGTTATGGCAGTAGAGACTTGGCCACATTGGAGAAAAGGGTCTAAGAACCTTGAAAAATAAAATCCTTATTGAAGGTTTGTCTGATTGATCTTGAATTTTATTTTTGTGAGAATTGCATTTATGGAAAAAAAACCACATTCAATTTTACTTGAGTTCTCATAAATATTGTGGCATATTGGATCTTATTCATTTTGATGTGTTTGGTCTTGTAGATGTTCCTTCAATTGGTAAATCCACACATTATGTTTCATTTATTGATGATTATAGTAGGACATGGGTATATTTTCTCAAGAGTAAATTTGAAGTTTTAAGTCAATTTAAAGAATTTAAAGTAATGGTTGAGTTGCAGACTAGAAAAAAATAAAATGTTTAAGGACTAATAATGGTAGTGAATTTTTCTCTAATGATTTTGATAAATTTTGTAAAGATTGTGGTACTCATAGACAAAAGAAAACTTTGTATTCTCAACAACATAATGGAGTTGCAGAAAGAATGAATAGGACACTGATGTAGAATGTTAGGAGTATATTGAATGGTGTTGGTCTAGAACAAAGGTTTTGGTCTAAAGCTATTACCACTGCTTGTTACCTGATTTGCAAGTCTCCTACATCAATTCTTGCTGGTAAGACACCTATAGGGTAATTTTCAAACCACAAGCCTTCATTAATATATCTTATGTTTTCTAGTTGTGAGTCGTATGCACATGTGCCAAAGGAGAAGTAAACAAAGTTGGAGAACAAGGTTGGGAAATGTATCTTCATTGAATATAGTTATGGTGTGAAAGGATACAAGCTTTGGGATCCTATTGCACATAAGGTAATACATAGTAGCAATGTTATTTTTAGAGAAACTAAGCCTTCTTCTATTACATTGCAGCTACAACATATAGTAAATAGGAAGATGTGATTCAATTTCCTTCTACACTTGAGAATGTTGAATCAAGGCCCACGGATAGACAAGAATTTGAGAAGAGCTCATCTAGCTCTGAATCTTCAAAAGAGGAGGAAGAACCTCCAACTCATCTTGTTCATAGGTCTACAAGGAAGAGACAAGTTCCAACTAAAAGGTATTCACCTGATGATTGGAGATGTATTTTTTCTTTGAATACTAACATGGATGGACCCAAATTGATACAAGAGGCATTAGGTATGAATGATGTAGAGTCTTGGAATATTGCTATGGATGAAAAAATGGAAATTTTGAAAAAGAATGATACATGGGATCTTTTACCATTTCCTAAAGGAAGAAAACTTGTTGGTTGAAAATGGGTGTTCAAGAAAAAGATTGGTTTAGATGCAAGTATTGAGAAGTACACAACAAGGTTGGTTGCAAAAGGTTACTCTCAAATTGAGGGTGTATATTATGGTGAGATATTTTATCCTATTGCTACTACTTATGATTCAAAGGTTGAGAAAATGGATGTGAAAATTGCTTTCCTTCATGGTGACTTGGAGGAGGACATTTATATGAGATAGCTAGGGAACTACATGGTGAAAGGTAAAAGTAAATTGGTTTGCAAGTTGGAGAAATATTTTTATGTCTTAAAATAGAGTCCTAGGATGTGGTACCATAAATTTGATACATATGTGTTGAGTTTGAGATTTGAGTTTTCTAAATCAGATCATTGTGTTTATTATAAAACAGATGGTGACCATTTCCTATTTATTAAATTATATGTTGATGATATGTTATTTATTGGTAGAGGGAAAGGTATGATTTCAGAACCAAAATATCAACTTGGTACTAAATTTGAAATGAAATATCTTGGTGTAGGTAAACACATTCTTGGGATGGAAATGAAAAGGGATAGAGTGAACATAAATCTATGGCTTGACCAAAGTATGTCAATTCAATTTTATAGAGGTTTGATATGCAGAATTACAAACCATTGTGTGTTCCTATTTCGGCTAGAACAATGTTATCCATTTTAGATTGTCCAACATCCCCATCAGAGATGGGAGACATGATAAAAGTGCCTTACCAAAGTGTAGTTAGAAGTTTGATGTATGCTATGGTTTGTACTAGACCAAACATTGCTCAAACAGTGAGAGTTCTTTCTAGATATATGTCTAATCCTGGTAGAGTTCATTGGGATGCAGTTAAAAGAGTCTTCAAATATTTGCATAATACATCAAATTATTCCTTGTGTTATCATAGTAATATGATTGAAGATGAGATTTCCCTTGATATTCATGATTTAGCAGATTCAAACTAGGCAGGTGATGTTGATAGTAGAAGATCCACCAATTCTTATACATGTTTACTTTATTTAATTATGTGATTAGTTGGATGAGTAAGTGATAGGTTGTGGTTGTTTTTTCTACTACTTAGGCATAGCATATGGAAAAAACTCATGCTTGTAAAGAAGGAATTTGGGTTAAGAGACTATGTTTAGATATTGGAATAAAACAAGGTGTAGTGACAATTTATCAATGTGGTAGTCAAAGTGTGATATGTCTAGCTAAAAACTTGACATGTCATGCCAAGACCAGGCACATTGATGTATAGTATCATTTTCTTAGACATATGGTCAAAGATGGAAGGGTGAAGTTGGTTAAGGTAGAGACTTCGATGAATGTTATTGAATTTATAACTAAACCTGTGTGAATAGAGAGGTTCAAATGGTGTTTAGTGACTATGGGATTTTTAGCTCCTATAAATTAAGAGATGATATTTACACCCTCCCGTTATATTTGCAAGGTGTTCAAAAAGTGGGATATTTGTTGAGAAAATGTGTTTCAACCTTGCAATTACATAAGTTATTGTTGATACATAAAGTATTGTTCATCTGACGATGATGAGGAGGTGCGGGGGTTCTCCCACTGGAAGGGGTCTGGGAGGATCATCTCCTCAGCTAGGGTCCAGGGGCAACACCCTCGAAAGAAAAAAATTATTTATATTTTATTATTATAAATTTGGACCTTCATCATTATGTCTCATATCTGATGGCTAATATTTTATTAGCTTGACTCTCCCTAGAAGGCAACCCTATTTTACAAGGGCATTGTATTATGAATATGTATTGTGATGTATTTTGAGAATTTGATAGTAGTCGTGTTTCCTCTGGATCTCAGGTTGGTGATACTCCTATGAGAAGCTTGTTTTGCAAGTATATTATAATCTTTGTGATTTATGAGTAATATATTGGGTGGCTTTTGGAGTATGGGGTGTTTCTCTCGAAAGGGTTTTCCACTTGTGAACCATTGTGTTGTGGTATGATATTTGTGTTTAAGTTTCTATAATTCTTAAAGATACATAAAAGTTTTGAATTATTCTCCTCTCAAGATTAGTGTAGGAATTTGTTATACTACCTTAGCTTCCTTACAATCATCGGGGAGAGTATGGAGTTCCAGACTCTCCATGCAATTTCTAGCCTAAAAAACATGATTATAGAGCATCACACATAAATATCCCAACCTTTTACCTCATAGGATGATGCATTAGATCAACCATCTAGCTCTAGTGCCCCTAGCTCTGATATATGCACAAATTATTGTAATCTATGCTTTGGGAGAGATAGTGATACATAAGGCGCAAATAGTTTGACCTCCCATCAGTGTTCTCATTGTTAGTATAGAGGTCATGGGAGTAGCAGGGGTCATCAAGGTGGTGCATCAAATGATGTAGTGATGATAGATGATTTACTAAATAAGGTGTATGTTAGTCAAATGTAGGTATGTTGATTTAAGTTTATAATATTTTATTTGTTAATTTCTTAAAATTGTAAATATAAATATATTTTAATTATAAAATTGAATTAAATTGATGCAAACATTATGAATTTTATGGTGTAATGCCATATTTTGGTACATAATCAAGCATTCTTGCAATAAATTGTATAGTTGCATTTGTATCTGAGGTAAAATTTGTATACTATATCAAAATAAAATAATAATTTCTATTCAAAATAACACTCAATAAATTAAAAATAATAATTATTGAATAGGTGGGCATGGCATCACCATCTACTACACATGCTACAAAGGATGGTTATGACGTTGAATTTACTCAGGTACACTATAAAACATTTAAGTTTATTGTTATAAATTTAAAATTTGTTTCTTACATATATTTGTGAACTTTTGACTTTATTCTATTATTTTTTGTTTATTTTGTGAATTCATTAAACACACCTACTAGGATAAGAGAAAATTTGGAAGTTAGTGTTAGTGCAACAATTTCATCCTCCAAGAGCTTAAGTAAGGTATGCGTATGAATATATGTGTTTTAATAGTGTTTATATTGTGTGAATTGATATTAGTATACTTATAATAAATAATTGATAAATATGTCTTTGCTATATGTTATATATAGATGTAAACACCGCATTGCAAGGAAAAACATCTCTTGATGATGTCGAGCATCATCAACAAGAAGAATCAAACTACTAGTATGTTGTAAGTGTCTTTGTAATATATGTATTATTTTAAATAAATTTTATAGTTTTTTACTTTGGCATAGTATCTAATTTTATATTTTTAATGTATATGCTAAGGTAAAAAATACTAAGGAGTGAAGGATATTAGAATGACACAAGATAACAACCGCTAGCAATGATCAAAGTTAAATTACTCAAGATAAAAGATACCACCTGCTTTTAGAATAGTGTTCAATATTCATAGATGGACATATTTTATATGCCTATACATGACACATAGATAACATTTTTGGTGTGGCTATATGTAGACATGCCAAATTGACATCATGCATATTTAACTAATCATATTCGCTCGTCAATTAAATAAACCAAGTTTAATTGATTAATCTCTAAGGATCATCCATCTAAAATTAAATAAATTGACTTTATTTAATTTGATCCTATCACTATCCCCTTAGCTAAATAAATCAAATATTTATTTAACTAAATCTTTATCACCTTTCATCTCCCTTTGATTTGATTTAAATCCCTAAATCTAAGTCAAATGGTCAAAAACATTTAACATCATCTTAATTAATCTAATCCATGATTAAATGCCATTCCTAATCACTTGTATTCTCTAGGATTTTGCCACTTGCACATGAAATTGCATTTAATTTATCAAAAATCTTTATTTACTAACTTGGCATAAAGGGAGAATATTCTCCAAGTTTGAATTCCCCCAATTTGGCATGTACATCCAACAAAGCAA
>VDFB02195266.1:0-39229 GCA_007258455.2 Sequoia sempervirens | reverse complement strand
AGATGTTGGATAGATGGATTGATAGGCTGAACCAAGAGGTGGAGGAACTACATGTTGAAGCCCACAAGGTTCATAAAGAAGCATTGGAATCATTCAATGATATGACTACATATATTGTTGTCCTTTGGAAGTAAGAAGAAGAATACAAAGAGCATGTGAGAAGGTTGAAAGAAATTACTAAACTGCCTCAACAAACACTCTTGGAAAAATCTATCCTTGAAGAAGGTAATGAAAATTTCATTGATAAAACTATCAACATTATCAAATTTAGGACTTCATTTATTTTTGCCCATAGAAAAGAGGTGCAACAGGCTGGCAAGGATTTGACCGACCAAATTATGGAATTAGAAGCAATCATAGCTATGATGGTGAATGAAGATGTCCCTATCAAGGATGGTTTCCCTTTTGATGAGTTAAGGAACAAATGGGATAATAGATTTCAAGAGGCAATGAAGAAGGGAGATGATGGTGATGACTTATTGATTGACAGGTTCATGGACATCAAGGAGGTAATAAATATTTCTTGGAAGGAGCTTGCCAAATTGGATGATATGCAAAAGTTCACCTCAGTTGAGTTGAAAAGAATAAAGTTTGAGGATAGTTGGGTGGGTAGGACGGATGTGGGTCACATGCTTAGACAAGTGTTAGAAAGTTATGATGAATACTTACTTGTATAGAAGATAGGGGAGTAAAGTGTATGGAATATTCTTTTTTAAGCATAAGATGGTATGACTAGTTGGGTAGCTCTCCCCCATTTTTTAGGATCATAACACAAGTTTAACTAAAGATCTCCCAACAGTTCGACCTTCTCCTTATGCATCATATTTTGATACAAATCCATCAATAATTGAACTAAAGATCATGATGGGAAGTCATCTTATGCAAATTTCTAGTTGTTTCCTAATTGGTGGATCTCAAATTTTTGATTGGAGGAATTAGTGTTAGGAATTGTCTATATGTATTTTTTCTCTCCATTTTGTAAAGGTCGGCTGATTGAAAAAAGATTAGCCACCTAAGGATAAAGTTAGGATAATTTTTACAATTTTAGAAACTTTTACAGTTTTCATGTAGGATACTTAGACATTTTTACAGTTGTTTCAATACAGTTTTATGTTATTTTCTAGAACTAGTTTTAATGATGATGTCAATGAACAAATGATCATTCGTATGGTAGTGAATGTTGTGCATAAATGTCTCTTATTTGATGAAATTCAATAGAAGATTATGAATTTGAGACTGTTTCCATTGAATTATTTGTAAATGAGATTCTTTTGTGTTTATTGATCTATTAATTCAATGATGAGCTGGTGATGTGTTCTTGTTTGATTTTTGAAGTTTATGAATGATGAATGATTATATGTCTTGAATTTGCACTATGAATGAATGCAATGGTATGGATTGTTCTATGGATTGTATCATTTTATGGTTTAGTTATTTGAAAGGAATGCTCATTATGAAGTTTGTATGTCTAAATTGAAGGAAATCTATATTTATGTTTTGTTGTCCTAAGCTCTATTCTATATTTTGATATTTATTTACACCCCCCAAACATTAGATTAATTTGTACTATGAAGTTTGTATCCTTTTACCAGCATACCCCTTGAACTAAATTATAGTTGCATAGGCCACTGAATAACATCAGTACAGTTGAGAACCAACTATAGAGACCTTGGAAGATAGGTAACTTTAGGTTGTTTATCTTTTTTATGAGAAATAGAGTAGAAATATTTTGTTTAACATTGTTGTGTTCCATTGACCATCAACATGTAGCTTTAAATAGGAGTTCCAATATGTCTCAATAGCCCTAGAATGCCTACACGAGATCATTATTTGAAACTCTCTATCTAGGAGCTCTTGTCGAAAGGCAACATCAGATGAATCTATGTGCATCACTGTAATTTAACATCTACTTCCATTCAAGACATTGATTATATAAAACAAATTGTTATATTTAATGTTCAACAAAGTCTCTTGATTTGAGATTGTGGGTTAAATTTCGAAATGCATGTAGGGAACAATAGCCTAAGCTACCAATATGGTTAGGAAATAGAATACCCAATTTAAATGCTAACAGTGTTCTTTGTCACAAAATTGTTTTGGAAGAGTCTACCAGGACTGACATTAGCTATCAATCATTATCATATGCAAAGGAAATAGTGGAAGCGGATTTATAGAAGACCAAACAAAAACCAAGCTTCGTGTGTTACCTCATTGGATGATAAAGCCCATATAAGGTGAATATGTCACTTCAAAGAGCGAGTCGGTGGATTTTCACCTAGTGGAAATTTGTATGATAGTATTCATGGTTGAGAGGAAGAGGGTCCTCTACTTTGTCTATGGATTTAGGGTTGCTAAGATTTGTTCCAGTTTTGTTGGTTTGGAATTGAAGTTGAGATTCCAAACCACCAAAAGCTAATTCTTAGCATTTTTGGAGGGCTCTCTTCTTTGAGAAAAAAAATTCCTCCCCACCATTAATACTACCACATGAATTACACACGCAAACACTAGTCTCCCATAGAAAACAATCAGAACCATGAAAACCCATTTCTATATAATGTGTTTCTCCAAAACCCCAACTAAGTAAGTGTATCCATCACATTTTAAATAAATCTAAGAAAACCCTTTCGCATTCCATTCCAATGAAAAACCTTTTACATTCAATTGCAAGAGTGAGAGAAATTTATAAATAATAAAATAAAATCTATCTAAACTTTATATGTGAAAATGATCTATATATTAATTGACATGGATAACCCACTCAATTTGATGCTAGATCCTAGATCTACAAATTGTGGAGTCAATAGATGTTGAGGAACTTTTAAGTTATAATTGATCTCCTTTGGTCAATCCATATTATTAATTTAATATTTTGAAAAAAAAATCAAAGATGACATGTAAACTGAGAATGATGTCTAGAATATCAATATAAATTGATGATGAAATGTTGATGTTCTATGATGTTGTGGATGCATTATGAATGTTTATGCCCAAATGATTCTAGATGGATAATAATGAATAGAACTTGTAAGATCCTAAATAGATAATTAGCTGATAGGTTACATATAGTGTGAGATTTGAGACTAAAACAAGTCTCACACCCACCATCGAATCCTCAAAAAACAAGTTTTTGCTACCATTTAATGGTAAATCGACTGTTGTTTAATGGTAAAAGTCTCCAAAATATTAGATGAAAGGACCCAAAATCTCACTTATCACATAAAAGCTAGATAAATATTGATTTTTCAACTAGATGGGAACATTCTATTTCCATTTGGAGTGTTTTTTACCAATTTGATGGTAACTTTCTTTTTTTATTTGCATTATTTTATATTTTAAATTTGCATGCAAATATTTCAAAATTAGAAAACACTTAGTGAAAAAAATCTAGATTTGTCTAGATATATTTCATTCTATTATTTAGTGCTTATTATTAATTGTTTAATTCAACCACGTGCAACTAAAATTTGAAGCATATGACATCCATACAGGCTCATACACAAACATATATTCTCTAACATATTAACATACATATAATTTTCTATAATGTACTCTTGCACCTTCTTAAATACAAATGCTAGTAATAATAAAACTTGTCATTAAATAGGGGAGAGGGGTCCATAGTGGAACACCCTAACTTTACATTTCTCAAAATCATATGCCAAAATTTCAAATCACTTTCAATTTTGTACAACAGTTTATTTGACAACTCATATGCTTCTATATTTCGTTTTAGGGCCACATCATCAAATATGATGCCACATCAACATGCTTTTTGTTGAGGTATCCAAAAAGTCCCCAAAAAAAAAGTTAGATTGATAGTGGTGTACTAAGTCATGTTTTATTGGTGAGATGTGGCATCACATGATTTGTCAATTTATGTACTTTATGGATAAAAAGTGTTTTGCAATTGGATATTAAGGTGCTCCACTATGAAGCCTACTATGAACTACTTCTATCCCCACTATTGGACCCCACTCCACTATAGGGAACACACAAATTAATAATTTGTTACTCACCCATAAATTCCAAATTAATTGCCTGTCATCGCGATGAAATATTCTTTCAATTTCTTTTACTCTGCGTTCGAATACAATGTGAAAGGATTTTTTGTTTCGAATGGAATGGAATTCCTTTTCCTCTTTCATTAGAATGGAATGTGAAAGGGTTATCCAAAGGATGTTTCTTTTCTTTTCATTGGAAGGGAAGGAGAACGGTTTCTCATTCGAACGGTCTGTAGACTGGGAGGAAATGTGAAAAGTTTTTCATTCGAACGGGTTGTGGACTGCAAGGGAATATGAAAGGTTTTTCATTGTTTATTTAATGCGTGATGAATACAATTTCTTTATTTCATGCGATGGTAAAATCTATGAGAATGGATGAAAGGAGTCTGAACAAATCTCCGTCATCTGCAGATAAAGAGGAATATGATCCCTTCAAAGAAGAGGTGGTTCCTCAGAAATACAAATGTTTTTTTTCTGGAATGGGAGCTCTTTGTGACTCTCAGAGCTGGGCCTCTGGAGAAACGTACTATCTGGGGGTTACAGTTACGGAAGTGGTTTTTGATGGTTCTGGTTGTTTTCTGTGCGAGGTTGGTTTCCGGGTGGAAAATTCATGTGGCAGTATTCGTGGTTGAGAGGAAGGCCGGTTTGAAGAATCTGAAATAATTGTTTGAAGAAAAAAGCTTTTGTGTCAGTCCGAAGTTCGAGAATGTCTGCTACTAGAGATATTCTCCCCTCTCACTGAGTACTTATATGGGAGATGGAAATGTACATGATCTTTTGAATTGTACCGAAGAGTTGATGCACACCAATTTGCTCCCTCTGCTGTCATACATGTTTTTAGGTTTATTCTTTCATTCTTCACGCTTGGAAGATACATGTTGAATACTCGTTTATATTTCGCGGATCCTTCTCTGCAAGTGACATGGACTAGTGGCGGGCATAGAAGGATGAAATATAAACGAGTACTTAACAATACAAAATGCTCTTATGCGCTTTCTCTTGCGAGAAAAGGATTTCCCTCTTTACAAATAGCCACAACGGTGTGTAAGATTTATCAGTAGTCCAGCTATAGAGTCTCCAAGTTTTTACGACTGTCTATTCGGAGCAAACCAATTTAAATAAGGCAGGTTTGAAGAGTCTGAGCTAATTGTTTTGGATGACTTTGTCTATGGATTGAAGAGGAGTTCTAAGAGTTGTCTCTGGTTTGGGTTGGTTTTGTTCGCTTGGAATCTCAGATTTGATAAAAGGGTGATCTTTTGATCCACAATCTGCTTATTTATTGTATTTTCATAATTGCTATTCTGATTAGAGATGTATTTTTATAAATTTTTATTCTAGATGGAAAGAGTATTTTCATTTTTATTCATATGCAAAGTTTTCATTTATATGTTGGAATATAAAACTCCATCAGTTTAACAAATGTATGTGTCATCTGTCAGTCTTAATTTGCTTCTCTGATTTGCTGTCAATAGTCACAATTTGATATCAGAACCCTGTATATTTCTCTGTCTATGTTGCTCTGCATATCAGTTATGGGGATCAAAAATATGTTGCTCGCAAATAAGTATTGAAAGGCTTTGCGTATCCTGATCTGTACATAGACGTTGGCCTCTCCATGGATTTTACAGGGGATGAGATTGTAGTAGCCAATGCATAGATTGATTAGAGAAAGCTACAGCCAGTTTGTGTAAGAGTGTATGTTTGCTGCTGCTGAGCTGTAAGAACTGGTGTAGAATAGAATACAATAAAAGGCTTTTAACGTCCACGAGGCCAAAGAAAGCCTGTGGGACAGTAGACCCTCCTATTTAACTTGATAATGAGCCCTCCCATTTGCTCCCAAATCACTTATACAGTTGTCTCTGATGTGGCTGTATATTTTACGCAGATGTAGCAGCAGATTGGAGACCACAATTAAATTTTGAAATTCAATTTCAACTGCTGAAAATAAGGTACAATGATAATTAGGAAATGTACTCAGAAACCCTAAAAACAAATTGTATAACCTCACGTTCAGGCTGCAAATCAACATCAAAGTCATCCAAACTGATTTGCCTTTATGCAAGAACTAATGGCAACAATAATGGATGATGCGGCTACCCTAAATGCATAAAAGACTCCTCCAAAACCCTTAGATCTGTAACTCGCTCTGTTCTTGAAATTATTCCTGAATTTCGTGGATGATGTACAGCCTTGAAAACCAACTCAAATAGTTTTCCCTTTTTTTTGAAAAGTGATATGGTCTTGAAACCCCCATAAATCAACAAATATCTTCAAAATGATTTGGGTGATTGCCTACCAACAAGTAAATCTCTTTGCTCAAAGAGACAAATTGTGACCATTATCTAATAGCTCTCGTTGTTGCATCTGTTGTTTTGATTAGAGTTGTAGGTGGGAGGAGGAAGGGTATAGTTGGAAAGGGGATGGGAGAAGGGCCCTCTTGACCGTCAAGAGAGAGAATGTCCCTTAGGGGTAGGGGAGGCCAATTGAGAGAAAAGGCAAGATTGATTATAGAGGGACTATAATTCCACCCACTTGGAGATATTAGATCAATTGATCTCGTAGGTTGACCATAGAGTTATTCCATTCATTTGTGTTGGCAATTAAACTGATTGGCTATAGTAGGTTGACCATAGAGTTATTCCATTCATTTGTGTTGGCAATTAAACTGATTGGCCAAACGAGGGTTGGTGGTTGGAGAGAGAGAGAGTATAGAGGTTGTTCTGGCTAGGGTAGTAGCAGGGGTGGGTGTGAGGATTGACGACAAGGATAGTAATTGGAGGTATACGTTTGGTGTTGAGGAATGAGGAGTTCTACCCCTACGTGTCTCTCTATCTAAACCAATTTATAAGAGGGAGTACAAAGGGGAGTATTTTTTATAACGTTATCAATTGTTTCACGCCTAAGGAATCACTAATTCAAGTCTTGACATAGATCCCTTAGGACAAATAAGGAGTTAGACTATTTCTTTACAACCTCTTCCAAAATGCTCATTAGGTACGAAATGTTGCATTCATTAAAGCCAATATTTAAGATAATTATTTATCATCTCATGTTGATCTAGTAAGATATCAAGTTGAATATATTTATACCTTTAGCTTGACTAGCATTAATACTCATTTTATATAGTCTTATCAAATAAAATTCAAGTTTTGTTGTCAACTATTGCTAGCAATCACAGTAACAAACTATTGTCATAGTCCTCATAACTATCTTCTTCAAGGTGAAGACACCATATAAGGTGAAGACACCATATAAATTATAATGCATTATTTAGTTGAAAGGAAGCATTCTTAACTAATACTTCAAAGTTCAAACCATATTGGAAACATAAACAATTAGTTACACTATTCAATCATAATTTGCACCTCCAAAATTATATCCTACTGGAAATCCATGTAAGGTTTTATCCTTCTAGTTCAACAAGATTGAACAACACCCTTTAGACACAATGTTACATGGTCTCATAGTATATTGCACCCAGTGAACATACCTTTGGTGCACTTAAATGTATCATTTGCACTATCATTATACATTCTCAACCCATTCACTATGAATGTATGAGTTTTAGTATAAAGATGATATGAAATGAAAACATTATTTTAGCAAGTCTATATCTAAGACTAATTTCTAGATTATTCATATAACAAATTTAATTCATAAACTAACAAAACATTGTTGTGACAATAATAATTGTCACAAGGCTACCAACAGAGATGTTCCAAATATCATTTTATATGTTAGGATGTTAACATATGAAATCACTATACCAAGCAAAGTGACATGCTACCTATTATAGCTAGCATAAAAAATGTTGGAGGGCTTGTTATGAGAGAATTAACTAAGATTAGACAAGCATGTAAATTGTTTGACAAAATGTCACCAAGAAATATGAAACATGCATAGGGTAGGGGTTTACTACCCAATATATTTATACACAAACATAAAATCAACTTGGATCAACTACATTTCAGCAATAGGAGTGGATATTTTAGAATTAAATATTTGTTTAGGAAAGTAGTGGTGAAGGAGTGTACTCAACTCTAGGGACAATAGTGAAGATGTTTTTGAATTATGCATTGAAATCCTTTACGCTTATTTGGATGTCTCGCACCTACACTAATCAACTTATGTCTTGTCCACTTTCAGTGGCAACAAATTGGACATCATTCCCTCATCAATGGCATTGCAAGTGACTTCTCCTCTCTTCCCCCACTCCTATCTACTCTCTATCCCTTATGTCTTATCCAATTTTAATGCCCATGATTGTATGCCCATACCATGGTAAATGGAATTGTGGGCCCTTATTTATTGATCTACATAACCCATGCCCACAACTACAAGCCCATATCATGGTACATGGAATTGTGGGCCCTTCTTTCTTGGTCTCAGAGTTCCTGCCTTCCTTTAATATTTTTGTCCCCTCCCCCCTCCACATGCACCCCAACCCCACGACAACCCCACCCAATATCTTTTAATTATTATTTTTATTTATTTTTCTATGCTCCTACAACGAGGGATGTGATTGAATAACCTTGTAATATTGTAAACCAAAGGCTTAAAAATAATAAGATTATGACATATGTTAGGAAACAACAGCATGCTTCTACCACACATAAATTTATGTAATTTGGGGGAGTTTCCTTTTTTCATGGTGATGACTATATTTGGCCATTTTTTTAGGATTTTTGATACTATTATTATTTTTTCTACTTGTATGCTTTATAGGGTTAGTTGGACATCTTTTTGTTGTTGATGTCCCAAATAAGGCTTGGTGTTTATATGCTTTATTTCACAAAGGTGTTGGGTTTCTTGTAGTGCAACCTAGTCGTAGACTTCATTATGCCATGTGGCCTAGTCTGACTGTTTTGACCTAATTTGACTAGTGTGGCCTAGTTGGTGATCAATGTCACATCCTATGGTATGCTTTTATCTTTGTACCCATCACTAAGAAAAGAGTTTTATTGAGAAGCATAGTGGGGCCTATTATAAGATGGAGAGTAGGTTGTCAACTTTATTGAGAACAATCAAGCCATCGACTTCCTTGATAGAAATCAAGCCATCAACTTCCCTTGATAGCAATCGAGTCATCAAATTCCTTGATAGCAATCAAGCCATCAACTTCCTCGACAACAATCAAGCCAATTAGGAGTTGTATAAAGCTAAAAAAACACACCGAGCAAAGATGTAATGTTAATGCAACTAATGCAATTAAGGCTTAGATTGAATGGTCTTGTGTCTCCTTGATAGTGATAATCAACAATCCTAATGACCTAGGAGATCCATCTAAATACATGTTTGTCAATAATCAAGTCTAGACTTTTGGCATGTGGGATAATGAGATAATAGTCATGGAGATTTGAATTTTGAAATATGGGGACTAGGTTGCACCATGCAATATAATCCAAATACACGGAGATTTGAAATTTGAAATATGGAGACCAAGTTACACCATATAGTATAATCCAAAGACATGGAGATTTGAACTATGAAATATAGGGACTAGGTTATGGCATGTGGTATAATTCAAAAATATGGAGATTTGTGTTAATGCCTAGATTAGCAGGCCCCAAATTTGAAAAAATAGTTTAGTCCTTGCCCTTTTGTTGCACTTTTGACCTTATTATCCCCATCATAGACAATTGATTTGAGATGTTTCTTAATGGGTCTCCCTTGGTCAAAGTTTAGATGTGTTATCCTTCTCATCCCCCATGAGCCTATCAATGTGTTGCATTTGTAATTTAATCCCATTTTTTTTTAAGTGGGATATTTTTGGGCTATTTCTTTTTATTTTTCAAACTTTCAAGCTTTTGGGGTTTCTTACTATTTCCTCATCACCCCTGATCCTTGAAATCCTAACCATTTAGTCCGTTGTGTGTTGAAGTTTCAAAGCTTCACTTCCTTGTGTACTATTTCCTTATTTTCCTTGACTCCAAAAATCTCATTCCTTTCTACCTTAGTACCACATTATGTCTTACCCCTAATTCTCAATCCCTTTTTTCCTCCACTATCCTAACCCCTGCTCTTCCTATTCCCAACATCCCTTTCACCCATTTCCATTTGTTTGTCTTATCCTTATTGATGTTTCAAACTTGTTAATAATTATAGTGCATGGCATAGAATAATGAAATAAATAATAAATTAACATGTTAATGTTAAATTTATTATATATTAGTTATGAGTTGGTTGTTAGTTAGTTGTTAGGTAGTTAGGAGTTAGAAGGCTTTATAAAACCATTATAATGTAATAAAGTGTGTTGTTGATCAATGAAGAATTTACAAGTTTGAGTCTTTAGCTCTCCCTTGTCACCATTCCAATATGGTATCAGAGTAGGTTTTGAAAGAGGCCTCTCTAAAATTTCACCCACTCATACTTTGTTTGTCAAGCTGATCAAGGCAATGGATTAGTGGATACCATGAACCTCCATGACCCCATTATCCTTTTTTGTGCCCATC
Organism: Sequoia sempervirens; assembly: GCA_007258455.2. Classification (NCBI taxonomy): domain Eukaryota; kingdom Viridiplantae; phylum Streptophyta; class Pinopsida; order Cupressales; family Cupressaceae; genus Sequoia; species Sequoia sempervirens. Next base: position 28,776 of record VDFB02195266.1, on the reverse strand, counting down.
CAATTGTTGTAAATTCAAGCAGTGCAAACAAAGGACTAGCAGATACCACTAACTTCATTTGAAATTTGGAGATTGTAGCATCCACCCTTCTTGCATATTTGTTAGTAGTACTAGTAGATACCATAGACCTCACAACGAACCCGTTGAAATCTGCCATTTGTGTGCATCACCTTTCTCTTCTATTGTGTACATTCTTTCCATAGTTTTTCCTTCATTATGTTCATTGTGTTCATATTCAAAGTTGCAAAGATACAAGGTGTTGTAGAAAAGTGTAGGAGGTTAAGGTGATTGAGAATAAGGTTTTTATCTTTCAAATATGAGGGTTTCATTGTTTGAAGATTGGTATAGATTTATTATGCAGAATTTTGATGGATATTCAATTTGTGCAAAGGAGGAATCATGCTCTCATTAGGCATCATTCAATTGTTGGTACATTGTTTCGATTTTAAATATGGCAATTTAACATAATCTCAGTAAAACTGCAATATCTTTCTCATTTAGTAATGAATTTCAGAAATTCAAAATGTTCTAGAAAAATGTTGAACAAGAGCAAAAAACCCAAAAATCATTGGAAGATATTGTCAATATTTAATTCACAATTTAATGTGGAGGACAAAGGTATTTAAATTGTTACTGCTGATTTAAATTATCCTTTTTATTTTGTATAAGGATTTTGGAGCCATATGCGTGTAATAAATGTTTTAGTTCCACATTGTAATTAGATGCATTATCGGTAGAAACTAATATAAAAAAAAATCATCGAGGGGGGGCAAATATGAGACAAGCTATTTGTTGATATTGCACCACCGAAATAAAGTCACTATGTCAACACTAAAGGGGAGTGTTAGGAATTATAGTGCATAACATAGAATACAGATGTAAATAATAAATAACATGTTAATGCTAATTTATTATATATTAATTTTTAGTTAATTGTTAGTTAGATGTTAGAAAACTTTATAAAGTCATTGTAATGCAATAAAATTGATGGATGAAGAATTTACAAGTTTGAGCCTTTGTCTCTCCTTTGTCACCATTTCAACAAAAAAATCCCATACCTCGGTACCCTTTCCATAATACCTTGACTGCCCAAACATTTGTACTAATTTATCTTTAGTGAAGTTGAACCTTTGGCCATCCTCTTACTTGAGTACCTTTCACGAGGTATCCCCAAACCTTAATCCCCAACACCTTTTCACTGTCTTATCCCATTAGGATCATGTGTTCAGACATGCTCCTATTTGGATGTGGTATGCCTCCCCAATCCCTAACAAGTGGTAAGATTTATGATCATCCCCATATGTCAAGCCTTGAAACTCCAAGATTCCCACACCTTTCACTGTTCAAACCCACTTCCTTGCATGACCCAAGACTCCATTAATGACCTGATTAGGCCCTACAACTTCCAGATTGGATTTGTTCATGCTCGTGGAAAATGTTTATTTCAAAGGTGCATATTCAATACGAGTAAAGGATGAAGGTGCCCATGCTCTTATCAATGTGATGGTCAGGGTTTTAAGCCCGATGGTCCACACACAACTTCCAAGCAACATTTTCCAATGGACTTTGTAAGCTCTTTCTTGGCCTACACACCAAATCCAAAGGTACATAAATAAAACAAATAATTTACAAATCTGGAGGATGTTCCCCCAAACCTCATGTGATGATCTAGATGCATTTGCTAGTAGTTTTTCACGTGATTTAAGGTGGGAATCACAAGGGGAAGGGCAACTACTATCAAATAGGGATGGATTTTCTCATGTCATCCATTATTTCATTGTCTTGAGGCTCCTGCATGCAAATTAGGTGCCTATATTAAAGATCTACATGTACCATTTTGCTATTCACAAATAGGGTTGATCACTTTTGTTTTCACAACACCACAATATAGAGGGTATTATCTGGTTTCAACAACTACATATCCATTCACCATTTGGATGGTGCATTCCAAAAGTTGCAAAGAGGTAGTTGATTATAACAAATATATGTAATCTTGTTTCTTGGCCAATTACACGCATTTTGGAGGGTTTCAGGCAAAGAGATGTGAGGCTCCTCATTTGTAGTTCTCCCTCACCACATTTGCTAGTGTGACTATAATAGAAACTTGATAAGTGTCATAACACTTCAGTTTGTTGCAAAATGTATATGCAATGGTCAATTTCTTATTACATATGACTGTTTGCAAATTTATAGAAGAATTATTAAATAAAGTTCATTGCTTAGTATCATACATCTGCTATTATTTCAAGTGTGTTGTTCGTATGGTTGAATGTGACTCTGTAACCCACATGCGGCACCAATCTTGAAAACTTAATCCTCTTTATGCTTAAAATGAACAAAATCATGCATTGGTAGTATAGGATAAGGATGTAGGATTTTATGCAATTCACGACACATTGTTACACCCAAGGAAATATCTACCAAAAAACCTTAAAAGTTTTGTCCCAAGACACACATGTTTTGCATACATTTTATCAGCTACATATAGAGGTCATAGTAGTAGGTTAATCTTTGATCTAGTGATAGAATTTAAGTTCATAGTTGACACTAGGGTACTACTATAGTTGCTCATTTGTAACATCTTTAGTTGTGGTTAAACCTTGCTAAAGATAACCTCTAAGAACACCCTCTTGGGTCTAGCTAAACCCAAAGTACAAGAGAGCTTATCCAATACCATCATTACCCCTTAATCATCCACAATTTGTTGGCAAACCCCTCTATTGCCTTCTTGACGACATATCCCTAGCCCTTAAGGTAAGCTATGTTCTAGGATTGTGGACTTGCATTTTTGGGAAGTAACAATTTGATTTTGAAATATGTGGACTAGGTCACACCATGCAATACAATCTAAAGGCTAGGCACACCAAACATAGTCCCAAGTAGCGAATGTTGAGAATGAAAAAAATTTGAACCAAGAGGAACTATATTGGTAGTTGGCGAGTGAGTTTAAGGTTTAGTGTCAAACTATACACCAAATAGGTCAAACCAAGCACCATGACCATGCACATTCTAGGATAAAAACATTATGTAACTTATTAAGCCATAGGATTTGAGTAGAATTATATTTCACATTATATTGTCTGTAAGATGGAGGATCTAGAGCATAGTCTATTGGATCTATGAAAAACAACAAACATTGTGTAACTTATTGAGCCCTAGGTTCTATCTTAGAATTATATTGTCTAGAAGATGGAGGATCTAGTGTAGAGTCAATAAATGAAGTCACTTTTGATGTGTAGAGGTTGACATTTTCAACATCCATATCTTGATTTGCGTAGTCAACTCCACCTTCCTTTTGCCATAGATGCCACACCTACATGTATCTAATTAATTGGTCAAAGTTGTTGAGGACTTCTCAATTTCATTCTTCTTATTCACATGCCATTTGGGTGGAGCAGACCCCAACACGAATGAAACCTTGCTGGACATATGAAACTCCACCAAACTCAACTGTGAATCATGGCCCCATTGGCCTAGGATACTTCTTTTTAATTATTAATAGTAACTGATGCACAATGATCCTCAATTTCATTCTTCTTATTCACATGCCATTTGGGTGGAGCAGACCCCAACAAGAATGAAACCTTGCTGGACAATGATCCTCAATTTCATTCTTCTTATTCACATGCCATGTGGGTGAAGCAGACCCCAACAAGAATGAAACCTTGCTGGACATATGAAACTCCACCAAACTCAACTGTGAATCATGGCCCCATTGGCCTAGGATACTTCTTTTTAATTATTAATATTAACTGATGCACAATGATCCTCCAGTTACAAAATGATTCAGACAATAGTAAAGCAACCATCATCAAATGAAAGCAAGGAACTGCTGAGCAACTATAAGAATGGTTGATTTGAAGTACAATGGAATTGAGTTGAGGTCATTTCACACTAACATGTTGAGTTAAAATATGCTCCTTCTTCCTTACAATTCATCTCATATAGAATTTAGTCATGCTCTTCTGTCAAGACAAATTCAAACTAAATTTGACATAAATACTTGCTTTTTGACTTATTTTTTGGGTAAAGTTTTCTAAAGCACCTCATAAACATTTGAAAGAAATAAAATTTTGTTATTCCTTTTTAATTTAGACATTACATCTAGAATGTCATGGGAAAACTTTAATACAATGAAAATGAGTCACTTAAGAGGCAGATTTAGGTTTTGGAACAGAAGTAGGCACAGATTGGTTTGGCTTTTTATTTCTCAATTCTAGTAAACCCTTCTCCTTTAGTTTGGGATCAAACCAAAATGTTTCATTACAATTACGCTCTTTGTATGTGGCATGAAGTTCTTTTTCTATTCTTCTAGCCACATTCTTCAAAATTTTGGCCTGTTGAGCACCTGGATCAGTTTCCAACTTCTGCTTCTCTTCTTCTGCAACATAGGCACAAGAAAACAATAGTTTCATCCAGTTTTATGTTCCTTATATTTTCCATGCAAATACTTACTCAAAAATGTAGTCTAGTTTAAAAGAGAAAATGACCATAACTAAATGGTAGTCAATTATAAAATGACAAGACACTCAAAGTGGATTGTAATCTCGTGCAAGGCCAGAAAAGGAATACCGGAATAGTCCAACATAAGAGAAACATGTTAATACCTGTCATTAAAGGTTTGCAGTCAAGAGGATTTTCCCAGATTTTTTGTTGAGGACCATTGTCATTCCCACTGGGTAACAAACCATTCTCTTCAATCCACTTTTCTTTAATACACTCCAAAAGAGCACGATTAGGCTTGTTCAAATGCTGAATTTTTACAAAATAGCACTCTGATGGTACACGTGCAAAATGAAGCTTCATGCTCAAGTATACCTATATTTCAAAATAATTGCTTGGTTAAATAGCAATAGGTAAAAAGTCACTAGTTTCTTTATAAAAGAATCATGTGAAGAGATAATAAACAGCAAAGAACCATATATACGTAAAGTAAGAGCTATATTACAAAGTACCGTTTATAAAGAACAAAACTCTATCTGAAAAATAGCTACCGATATGTAAGTGATCAATCTTGCAATTGCAAAGCAAGTACACACACAAAAGGATTTTTTTTTTTTTTTCTTATACTGCTTCCCTACTCTATCCATTTTCTCATCCCTCTATTGCAACATTTCTTTACCTATCCCTACCTTTTCCTCTTGCTTTCTTTTATTTACTTCATCCGTATAAATTTTCACTCCTCATCTTACTTTACTTCCCTCCAAAATTTACACCATCTGTCTCTATTTCCCCCACTCCCTTTACCTTTCATCTCTCGCCTTATTATTACTTTGATTATCATTTTTTCTCATTATTATTAAATTTGACTTCTTATTTGTCCCTATAATTATTTTCATTTAATCACCATTCTTTGTTACTATTATTTGTCATCTTCTCCCTCATTCTTTCTTTCTTGTGACCTATTTCGACCCCACTTTTCCTTCTCTTCTTCACTTCCCATTTTCCATCATTTCAAAGATTCTCTTTCTTCTTTAAACTTGCCTTATCTTTTAAACATGTCTTTTCTATTGGTTCTCCTCCCCTCCTTTTTCCTCTCCTTTGTTACATATCATCATTATCCTATTATTATTCTTATTATATTATTATTTTAAAATTTTTATCATTATTTTTATCATCATCACAATTTTATTATTTATTTCTTTTTACTATCTTTTATTACTAACATCATCTTTATTTCTATTAGTATTATCATTATTGTCATTGTCATTTTTAGCACTTCAACCTTTTTCATCTTTATTTTCTTTTCTTGTTTCTTTCTATTAACTTTAATCACCTTTCTCAAGCTTCCTAGACTTCCCCTTGGCATCAGAGGTTTTTTAGTTGAGTTATGTCTGCATTTCATCCATCTCATTCTGATGATAGATCATGAAATGTGATCTAAAATGTTGTACAAACTAAATTCATACAGTTTCTTCTAGAAATCTACTCACTAATTTTCATGGACTGTGAAAAACTCATGTCTTCTATTGAAGAGAAGCATATCAGTCTTTTCAATTAAAATGCATTAGCTCTCATGCATGCATATTCAACCTACAGATAATGATATACTGCAAACTTTGAGAGGAAATATAAAATAAAAAATTATGGAGAAAACATTCATAAACTGGCAACTCAGAGAAAGAATTGTCAATTAAGTTCTTTCATAGATTGTACTTGGTTAGAGCAAAATGGAAATGACACGCAGAAACAATATTCCTTCTCAATCGTCGTCATCTCCAACATCCTGTACAACAACATCCACTCAAAGAAGAGGTATTCGTCATCAAGACGCTAAAACTGTTTGGACATTTTTTATATCTCAGTTTATTAAGCACTGTGAACATGATCTTTTAAGGTCAAACCATCAAATAAAAGTCCATGCTTACTCTCTAACATTGTAGGGAAATCTAAAGAAAGCTAATAGGGTAAACAAAGAACGGCTAGAAGAAAGCTGAGCAAAAAAGCAGCATTTACAATAATAGTAAGTTCCAATATTGCCAAAAGACACCATCGAATATAACAAATCAAGTTTGTGCAATTCAACATCATCCTTCTTTATACCTTATAAAACAGAAGGTTTTTAATAGAGGACCTAGATGCCACATCACAAGCTTACGGACATATGCAAAAGTAAATGACATCACTTTTTTCTAGAGAAATGATTTTCTTGTGTGTACGCAACTGTTGTATTTCTTGTGGATCATCACCTTGGAGTGATTGTTGCATGGAACCATTTCAATAGGAAAGAAGTGATATTCCTCATTAAGGGTAGGATCAAAAAGCACATATTATCCTTGGAGTGCTTATTTTAGTGAAAATGTATTGGTCCTGTTAAATTTAAACAATCCAAACAGAAAAGGGGGGAATTCTAAAGAACAAATGGGCAAAAATAAACACATCATAAGAAAAGGGAAAATGTACACAATCAATTAACATTTTTTTAATAAATGAGATGCCCCACAATTTACCCCAGAATTTAGGGGGTACTAGTTATATTATGTCACTGCCCAAAAATTTACCTCGATCTGCTGAAACCCTAACATGCACTATAAAAAATCTTGTGGTGGTAGGCAATGGTGACAATTCTTTGGGCAACTGATACTATTGTGTATGGTGGAGAAGAGATTGTGTTTGTTTTGCTCAACAATGGCATGGGTAACAATAAGGGTGATGACTGTCTTGGGAAGCAGGATGGCCCTAGCTCTAGGGCTTCAAAATCCCCTATGCAGGAAAATCAAAGGCATACTTCTACTACTGGATCTAGCATTGACTTCAAAGAAAATTTTGTGTGATTAACATTAAAAGAGTTCTCAAGACCATTTTGTTCACAAATCTTTCAATGATGTGCTTGCATCATCTTCTTCTCTGCCAAAGGCTTCAGCAGATGTGTGTAAGAGTGTCTCAATTCCCGGGGACACTTGATCATTTCAAATGAATGACTCAGTGGTGTTTCAAAATCAAGTACAAGGTCCTCAGCTTCTATGGTGACAAAGGCAATAAAGAAGTTAACGCTGTGTTTTCTTCAAGAAGAACTCCTATGATCATTTGTTCAAATATCTTTCAAGGATGCATTTGATCATCTCACTCTCTGCCAAAGGCTTCTTTAGACAGATTTGGGCTACTCAAATGAGCGCTCCTCTGGTGGATCAAATCCCAGTCTGGTTTTGCAAAAAAGGCAGATCAAAACTGAGTGGTGAATGTTGATTCCAACAAGGATATTGAAGATGCAGAAAATTCATTGAAATGCATGGCATTCATAGGAAAATTCCATAGGCTTTTGCCCAATCTGAAATGGCTGCATGAATGGTTATCTATGGAATGGAAGAAGCTAATTAACAATCAAGTTGATTTGTTCCCATGTGCAAAGGGTTTTTCATCATTAGCTGCAAATCAGAAGATCACAGTGCAATTTTGTCTTCTGGCCCACAGTTCTAGGACAGACATTACCCATAATTGAAACCTTCGTACCCTTTTTAAGATTCTAAGTTCTAACAAAGACTATTTCACCTCAATCCCAATATCAGTCTGGCTCCTTTATCTTCTTATACAATTTTGGAGTGGACCTGGTTTGTGGGTGATCAGTGACTCAATTGGTAAATTTATGTATGCTTCTGAGGACACTGAAGATTGTCTCCATACTACCTTTGATGAAATCATGTTGAACTGGATTTAGATAAAGGTCTTCCAGAGACAATTTTGTTGAAAAAATGGTTGGCACTGGACTCAAGTGCTTGACTATGAAGATATTCATTTTAGATGCCAAAGGTGTTTTGAATATGGGTACTTTGCTGCTGATAGTTCAACGAGGGCTCCCAGTGACTCTTAACAGCACAGTTAGAAAAAGGCAACTTAGTGGAATGGAGTTGAGATTAGTCAATTTTGGATTCATCCTTTCAACGTTCAGTCTGACTTCTTCTCAGCCGCATACATGTTATTTTACTGATGAGAGTTCAACTTCACATCCTAAGGTCACTCCCAGCCATACTCCAGATGTTCTGGTAAAGACGACTCCCACTCATGTTACTGAGACTGTAGTATCTGATCAAGCACCCATGAAAAAGAATGATTGGACTGTCGTAGAGGAAAAATGTTCACCAAGATTTACACAAGATGGGTTTTTGCACCCATGGTAAGATGGGAGAGGTTGGTGAAAGGAAAGATTTTGGCTTCCAAGGTAAATTGGGAGAGGTTGGAGAAAGGAAATGCTCAGATTAGTTTCCTTAACATTCCTGTTCATGGGAATCCGCGCTAGTTTTTTGACTTTATAGCTTTCTATGGCAGTTGAAGCCATGTTTTGTAATGTTTCATATAAAGCTCTGGCATGACATTTGATGCAGGAGCATTGAGGTGCATGAGTGATCAGCATCAACCAAAAAAAATTCAGTTTGAGTTCAGTTTTGGTCATGTTTCTGTTGATTTTGGTGTTTGCTTCAGGGGGCAATTTTCGAGTTGAAATTTTGGGCAAACAAAGATATCATCTTGTTAAATGGCTTAATGGGTATCTGTGGTTTCAATTTGGAAAAAATTGGAGTTTATTTGGCGAAGTTATGCCAAGTTGGAGGTTTCAGTCTCCTCAAGAACTAAATTGGAGGTTAAGATCCCAAAACCCGAAGAACCCTTGACAGGTTCCAGTTCTTCAGCAAACCCCCAACAATGACATAATTTCTGTAAATTTTAATGATCAGATTGTATGCACAGAAATTAATTCAAATCAGACACAATAACACAGCAGATACCCTGGGAAAACCCTCCTCTTGAGGGAGAAAAGCCCAGCATCAATATATCACTTATATATTGAATTGTCACAAGAATGATCTTCTTACAAGAGGCCAAGATACAGGCCCAAATACAAGCACCAATAGTTGATGCAACACAGCAATAAGAGAAGACAATTCACTGATGAAGAACTCAGACTTCTAAGAATATAGAACTGCCTTGTGTAGAACTCGCACTTAGTCTATAATGACTATGATTGAACTTGACTGAAAAACTTGATTGATTACAATGAAGAACATCTTCTAATATATTTACATCATTGAGAGAAGGACGTGTCTCTTCCCAAACAGGTCGGCCACAAGCAAGAAGACGTCCCTCTTAAAAATCGCGCCACTTGAACAAGGTCGGCCTTGTTAATAAAACGTGCCTCTTCATTTAATATTTATTTGCTTTAACAAATAGTGGTGACTATAAAAATCGTGCCCCTTAAGACACAAATAAATTAAATAGCATAAGGCTATTATTTAATTTATTATCAATAAGAAGATCATTGGAAGATTATTCCAAACGCTGCATGTAACATCAACACTCCCTCTCAACTAGGGAGTAAACTTTCAACTACACAAGACATATCACCTCAACGTGATGTCTATCACTATGGCTACAACCATTAGTGAAAAGAAGAATATCACCTCATCGTGATATTAGATATCACCTCAACACGATATCAACCATAATGGCTACAACCATACTATGGTGTGTACAAGTGTCCATCACTTGCATAATGTTGTCACCTCAATATGACTTTCACCATAGCTCTCCAGAGGGTGAAACACAAGTACAAAATATGTCATGGAGTCTCACACATGACATCCACCATGACTCAGCTCAGAGGGTGGAAACAAGGGCTTTCACCTCAAATCTCAAAGAGAAATGCATTAACAAGGGCTTGCACCTCAAATTCCTCCGTCTCAAAAGAAAATGCATTAACAAGGGATTTCACCTCAAACTTCTCTCACAGAGAAGAACTCATTAAACAGGCTCACGATATTGAGACTCTTTCTCAGTCAAGGCGGGATTCTCCACCATACCAAGCTTATCTCGAAAGTACACAAACTTTATCCTGGAGAGAGGCTTGGTGAGAATATTTGCCATTTGCGCATCAGTGTTGATGTACCTCAACTGTACAGCCTTCCGTAGTACCATATCTCTAATATAGTAGTACTTGATCTCAACGTGCTTGGTTCTGTCATGGAACACAGGATTGACAGAAAGCTTCACACAACTCGATTATCACAATGAATGATAGTAGGCTCCATTGATTGTCCAAACAATCCTGCAAGGAGCTTACGAAGCCACATTGCTTCCTGAGTTGCCATACAAGCTGCAATATACTCTGCCTTTGCTGTACTCAATGCTACAGATGATTGCTTCCTGCTGCACCAGGAAATCATAGCAGAACCCAAACTGAAGCAACAAACAGAGGTGCTCTTCCGATCTGTGACACAAACTGCCCAATCAGAATCTATATAGCCATGTAACTCCAAGTCTACATCTGAAGAATACCTCAATCCATATCCAACTGTGCCACGCAAGTATCTCAGGATATGTTTAGCTGCAACAAAATGTATCTATCTCAGATCACACATAAACTAGCTAAGTGCACTCACTGCATAACAAATATCAGGTCTAGTGTTAACTAGATACATCAAGGATCCAATCAGCTATCTGTATAATGTAGGAGTTGCAGCCTCCTTCAATTTATGTAGGTTAGTCTCCATGGGTGTAGACATGGATTTGCAATCCATCATACCATATCTCTTAAGTATATCAATGGTGTACTTCCCTTGACTTAGAATCATCTCATCTGGTTTCTGCCAGACTTCTAAGCCAAGGAAGTAATGCACGAGCCCAAGGTCCTTCATCTCAAATTCAGAAGTCAACTCCTTACACTCGAGAATCGGGTGATCTTCTCCAGTAAGAATCAAATCATCAACATATAAAACCAAAATTAATGCTTCACCATTTATTACCTTGAAATAGAGATTTGAGTCAGCATCATTTTTCAAGAAGCCCAAACTTGACAGGTATCGATCAATCCTTTCGTACCATGCACGAGGAGCCTGCTTAAGACCATACAAGGCCTTCTTCAACTTGCAAACATGTAACTCCTTCCCATGAACCTCAAATCCATCAGGTTGCTCTAAATAAACTTCTTCCTCAATTACTCCATTGAGAAAAGCTATCTTCACGTCCATCTAGTGAATCTTCCATCCTCTAGAAGTAGCAATAGCAATGATGGTTCTTAGGCTCAGATTCAATAATCTGACTCATTAAGGCAACATAACTGGAGAACTTATGTGGCCTTTTACTTTCTCTGAATGTGCCTCTAGGAGTTGCAAAAATTTCAGCCTCTTGCATAGTACGTCTAGCCCATAGAGGTCTCTTTCTCCCAATAACAATGTCAGTAGGCCCATCAATAGGTTCCAAAGGTTCAACAGGATCAATATCTTCTTTTGGTTCTAAAGTCTCCCTCTGTATCTTAGGAGTATGATAAACTTCCATGTCCTGAGGAGACTCTTCATTATCGATCTCTATATGAATGCCTCTGGATCTCTTGAATGCAACATCTTTCTCGAATGTGACATCCCTACTGATCTCGATCAATTTCTGTCCTGGAATGTGTATTCTGTAGGCTTTGGATGTCTCGCTGTAGCCCACAAATATTCCCTTCTTGCCAAAAGGCTCCAACTTAGTTCTCTTTTCCTTTGGAACATGAACACAGACAGGACATCCAAAGATCCTCAAATGACTGACTTCGGGCTTCTTCAAAAGTCGTATTCTCCAAGACCTTATGGGGACTTTTGTTTTGTACATATATAGCCATCCTAGAAGCTTATGCCCATAAGAAGGTTTGCAAATCTTGATCATGGATCATGGCCTTTGTTGCTTCCACGATTGTATTGTTCTTCCTTTCCGCAACACCATTCTGTTGAGGATTATAGGGGACACAAAACTCCCTCTTAATCCCTGCATCAATACAAAAATTCTGAAAACTGCCAGAGGTGTATTCTCCATCATTATCAGATCTGAGGACCTTAATTCTTTTACCAGAAAGATTTTCTACTAAGGCTTTAAATTCCTTAAAGCTATCTAACACTTCCTCAGACTCTTTAGTTTTCAAAAAATAAATCCAAGTCTTCCTAGAGTGGTCATCAATAAAAAGAACATAATACAAGAATCCACTCGAAGACGGAATAGACATAGGACCACATAAATCAGAATGAATAAGGTCTAAAATGCACTTAGATCTATTTTCTCTACTATGAAAAGGGGCTTTTATATTCTTACCCAAAGCGCAACCCTTGCAAGTACCTTCGTGCTCCTGGTTGAACTTAGGAAGGCCTGACAATGGCTTCTCCATGATAGGTAAGGCTCGGAAGTGAAGGTGAGCCAATCTCCGATGCCAAAGATCATATAGACTTGAAGAATCATGAACCAAAGCTTGTAGAGGACGTGTGCAGACTCTGTAAAGGCTTTCATGTCTAACTCCAATTACTTGAGCATCCTTGAAGCTAGAGTTCTCCATCCACACTAGAACTTTGCCTTTGGAGAAGGCAACTTGATATCCTTTATCTTCCAAGGCTGAAATAGAAATAAGATTGCGCTTGATTCCAGGAACATAAAGAACATTACTCAACTGAAGTGTGATGTCGGAATCCAAATGAAGTGTAGAGGTCCCAATTCCTTTCACGGAGTAGCTAGCATCATCTCCAATGATGACTTGTTCAAAAGACTCCTTCTCCACCAAACTTGATAAGTGCTCCTTAAAACCAGTGATGTGTCGTGAAGCACCATTGTCGATCAGCCAAGTGTTGGTGTCGGTGGGTACACTGCTTGACAATGCCGAGTAGAACAAATATTCACTTGAATCCTTTTGCGGAGAAGCATCATCAATATCCACAATGGTGACTTGTTGCTTAGGTCTAGTTGGACAATGCTTAGAGAAGTGCCCAAACTTATCACACCTAAAGCATTGGATCTTGGACAAATCTCTCTTCTTCTTGAAGGCGGGTGTATCATCATTTCCCTTATCACGATTTCTCTTGAAGAATCCTTTCTTCCCATCTTTTCCTCTCTTCTTCGAAGCATGGGAGGCGAGAACATGAATATCTTCATTCTTTGAACTTTGACCAACGCCTCTAGCCACCAACCTTGATTCTTCTTGAATACAATCAGCCCTTAATTGATCAAACTTAGGAAGTTTGGATCTTGCACTAATTCCTTGAATGTAGGACTCCCATGATAATGGAAGAACATTGAGAGCAAGCATCGTTAGATCTTTATCATCAACCACATGACCAATTGTAGAGAGCTGATCTCTCAACTCCAATATTCTCATGAAGTAGGCAATCATTGTTTCTCTTTTCGCCATCTTCACATGGTGAAGTTGTTGCTTCAGTGCAAGAGCCCGACTGGTGTTGTTGATTTCGTACATCTCCTCTAATGTCCTGAACATCTCCCTTGCAGTCTGCAACTTGGAAACAATAGGAACAATGTGGTCTTTGATGGAATCAACCAACAACTTCTTTGCTTTGATGTCTTTTTTCCTCCATTGTAACTTCTCTTCTTCCTCTTCAGGGTCGGGAACTTTGGTCTCCGCAAACTCAGCCAAATCATTCTCTTCCAATGTGAGCATGATTCTAAATCTCCATGAGGTATAGTTTGATGCTCCTTTGAGTCTATCCTTGATCTTCAATCCGCTCACCATCTTGATTGATGTAAGGATAGACAAAGAACTATAACAAGAGAATAGAGTATTGCTGTGAAAAACAAATCTGATCACGATCTCCTCAAACCCGCTCTGATACCATGTAAATTTTAATGATCAGATTGTATGCACAGAAATTAATTCAAATCAGACACAATAACACAGCAGATACCCTGGGAAAACCCTCCTCTTGAGGGAGAAAAACCCAGCAACAATATATCACTTATATATTGAATTGTCACAATAATGATCTTCTTACAAGAGGCCAAGATACAGGCCCAAATACAAGCACCAATAGTTGATGCAACACAGCAATAAGAGAAGACAATTCGCAGATGAAGAACTCAGACTTCTAAGAATATAGAACTGCCTTGTGTAGAACTCGCACTTAGTCTATAATGACTATGGTCGAACTTGATTGATTACAATGAAGAACATCTTCTAATATATATACATCATTGAGAGGAGGACGTGTCTCTTCCCAAACAGGTCGGCCACAAGCAAGAATACGTCCCTCTTAAAAATCGCGCCACTTGAACAAGGTCGGCCTTGTTAATAAAACATGCCTCTTCATTTAATATTTATTTGCTTTAACAAATAGTGGTGACTATATAAAAATCGCGCCCCTTGAGACACAAATAAATTAAATAGCATAAGGCTATTATTTAATTTATTATCAATAAGCAGATCGCTGGAAGATTATTCCAGACGCTGCATGTAACATCAACAATTTCTAGTGGGGCTGGTTTCGCCAACAAGAGGTAAAGGCCCAGCAAAACTTGGGATAAATTCAAATGTTCAAATGGGATTTGAAACTTGCACTAGTTCTAGGAACATTGGCACCCACCGACAAGCTCCGGCTAGACATCAAAGCGGCAACATAAGGCTAGCTCAAAAGTTCCCCAAGAACCTCCAACGAGTTCCTGATCCTCTTTGTGATCTCCGACTCAAGGCATAAATATGTATAGCTCGTGGAGTTTCTGTTGGGTTGCAAACCTTGACCAAAGACACCATCGATCCCGACGCCCAACAAGGGCTAAATGCATGACAAAGGCCAAAGCCTAACAAAGATGAAAAGCCCAATAAGGCTGAAAACCGATGATGATTGGGGAATGCTAGTTCCTGACCATACAGAAACCCTCAACCAGTGATAAAAACATCAGCAGGCATTTTCGACAACCATTTAAGAGGTGACACGTGGAGGGTGGTTTCAACTTCTGATTTGACAATGGTTCAACTACCATTGAGGAAACTATAAAGGCTGATAACAGAATGCAAAGGGGGGATTTTCTAAAGGGGAGGGGGGCCAAACATTGGAGAGCTTGTATGGCAATTTGAAGAAGCCAAGATTTGCAAACCTGAGAGAGGAAATAAAATGAGAAATTGCAAAACTTTGGGATTTTGGGGGGTACATTGGATTGGGAATATTTTGAAGGGCTATTTTTCTGAAGTTTTAAAATTTCATGAAGAGACTGTTATTTTGAAAGGACTTTATTGTATTTCTGAAAACTGTAATTTGAGGCAAATAGATTTGTAATTTCGAAGATTCAACTGCTTGGTAAAACCCCCTTACCTCGTCTGCATTACAATCTCTGGTTTTTATTTTATATTTCAGTAATCTATATGGTGTGGGCCCTACCCCACAATTCATCTATCAAAAAAAGAAGAAAAGGAAAATGAGAAAGTCTGGTCTTGATCAGCTTGGTGGTTCTTGAAATATGATATAAATAAAAAACGTTAACAATGTTTAAATATCATTTTTTTAAAGATTAACATCTCTGGAAAGAAATATTGATTGTATAAGCTACATCTAGTATGAGGAAAGGTTGCTATAAATGACATATGGTAAAAGATAAAATATTTGCAGATATAAAAACAACATCTTCTAGAATCTAGTCTAAGAGAACTTTAATAGTCACAATGTGCACCTGTCTTGAGATTCCAACATATTGCAATGTTCTGTTTTGGTCAAAAATTGCATACACGCTCGCCTTTGCATCAGATGCAGTTTTGTCCACAACCAAACCTTCATCATCCAAATAGGATATAAATTCCAGCTCCTCTAAAGAACATGCATTTGTTGGTCCCTGCATATTTTCTCTTTGTAATGTTGCTATTCGTCTTTTATATTCTTCATGAATCTGCAAAAGGTGAGAGTTCAGAAACAATATAGTCTACTTAAGGAAAAAATGTATATCCCTTGAACCAATACAAGCTTTCCAATTTTCCACTCAATTCAAATCTGAGAAATATCTTATGAATATAAAAAATGCACAATCACATGAACCTTAGTTTACAACATGGCTGCATGATTCAAAAAAGAAATCTCTTTTTCTTGGGTCATCACATTCAAATTTTCTTACTCCTTTCCAAGTGATAGTAAGGTCTGAACTTGTTTGTCTTGAGGATAATTACGATTTGATATCTAATATTCAAACAAACAAAATAATTTGTTTCAATCAAGTTGGGAACTAGACTGCTTGAAAAAATATGAAAGTGCTGTACTAGATCCAAGATGGAAGTAGAAGGTATACAAGAGAATGTCACTTAGGAAGCCTACAATCTATGTAGAGGTTAGACTGCCATAAAACTGTCTTGCAACTCTCCAAGGAAAAAAACTGCTTGGCAGTGAGGGTTAGTACTGTTATAGATCACCTTCCCTGTATATGAATACATGCATGAAGATTAGAAAGTCATAAAACATTACCATGCAATGCAGTGGATCTGAAATAGGGAGAAATGATATGTACATCATCAAACTTTCCACAAGGTGTTAATCCAGACAGATGGACTACTAGGTAGTCATCATTATTTCCCTTCTGCGATTTGGATTACAAAGTGTTGGCTTTGTGTATTCATCTTTTACTTCCAGACCCATGGAATTAAAATTATGGGGCAACAGCCCAGAATAGTATGACTATGGGGTAACAACCCAAGAAAAAATGGATAGCATGGTAATATTCTAAAGCATTACTCTAAGGCCACAACAAGGGCTTCCAGTCCTAATTGAAAATGATTTTGAGGAAGACAGAGTTGTTGCGACACTTTTAAGACCATGAGTGTTCTACCTCTAAATTCTGGGATGTTATTTTCCATTAACATCCTAAGAGCCCATGTGATTCTTGCTATCTGACTGGTAAAATGTTGACTTTAAGTGTAGTAAAGAAACTAGCACACTCAAATATTCAAAGGACAATGCCTTCTTGGCTACATATACCTCCATTTGCAAATATAACCGTGTAATAATAGCATTTTAATGAATTCTTCAGCACAACAAGCTATAGAAAACCTCTATACAAAGACTGGTCTTGGAAAAGGAAAATAATCTAGTTAAGAATTGTAACTTCAAGAAACAGCTAGAAAACCATCTCCCTCTTTCATACTGCACTTTAATAACTTTAAGTTGTTTATGCAATTCTGTTCACGATAGGCTTTCTCCTTGAGAGGAAATGTGCTAATGGAGAATGGGCTATGTGACAATCCATTGGACAATCATTTTTGAAGATGGATGTTTCTTATTCAAGTGAAAAAAGCTTTGTGTTTTCTTTGACGTGAATTGAAATATGATGGAAATTAATTCCAATTCATACTTATCACAAGGACAATTTAGAATTATGTTATGGTTGAAACAAGAAATCTGACATGAACTTTTTACAAAGGACAACTTCTTAGATAAGCTTATTTTAGTTTTTGACATGATGAATTCCTGTTAATGCATCTGATACAAAGAAAGAATCAAGTAAAATAGGTCCGAGCAAAATAAACTAAACAAATTGCAAAGTATTTCTGACCATACATTTACCATAAAAGAAATACAAAGGCAAAGGCGGAGAGCTTTTAAAGAGATACTATTATATTTTTGTTGGCGTTTAAATTCACACCTCTGGTATTCGTATTTGAAACGTACAACTATGCACAGATAAACTGCTCTTCAAATTAGGAGGGGAAGCTCCCTCTTGCTGATGGTGTTTGAAAGAAAGTAAACTAGAACTAAGTTGCCTATATTTTTGATCAGCTTAGAGCACAAGGTTTATTAAACACAAACGCCGCAGCTGAGATTTTCTGATTTAAAGAACTTCAACTACAACTAACTTAAACTAGAGACGTTCCTAACCTCTCAAGTAATATGCAGAGCGAGAGAAGCTAGAAATTAACAAGGTAGATTTCTGACAAAATACTTCAATAAACTATCTCCCAACAAACATCTACACACTTCAATGCAAGTTGAAATCAAGATCATAGAAGTAGAACATAAATAACGGAAATATGAGATTTTGGACCAAGGCAAAGGAGGCTCATGATTTTATTACTCAAATCTCTAGAACAAAACCCACTTCTAACATGCCTGGAACAAGAAATTGCAGCTAAAGAGGCTTGCAATCTTGCTCTTCACACAATAGAAACAGCAATCACACTAACTCCTTGTTGGCTAAAGAGGCTCAACAACTTGCTTATCACAACACAATTGAACAATACTTGAGTAACAAATAGAAGACACAATAGGCTTAGCGTTTTGTTCTCACTAGCATGGTTAAAAAAACTAAATGAGCAAAGGCTCTTATTTATAGAGAAGCAGAGGAGTAGGGAACCCTAAAATCTCCTTGCTTTCACAATCTAGGGCTTGCTCAGCAAGCAAGATTTATTACTAAATCTAGAAAGAAGATAACATCTAAAACCCTAGAAAGCAAAAAAGCAGGAAACGCCAACTATTACAATTATCTTCTTTCTCTTCTCAAAGAATGGTTAAGAATTATTCCAAGAATAGAAAGAAAGGGAAAGAAAGCTTCTAGAAGAAAGTTGCTTTAAAGCTCAATCACATCCTACTAGAAAATTAGAAACCGTGTCCTCGGTGCATCTATGCCATCAATAGCAAAACACCGCTTTTCTAGAATATCTTTAGCATCTGAATAGATCTCAGGAAATCTTCGACCTCATTGGCCGCTTTAACTTCTTTGCTGACATCATCGAAATATGACCTATCCTTCCACCAACTGGATTGCAACTGCGAACAACACTCTGGAATTGATCCTGCACTTCATCAAGCCCGACGTAGGAACCATCTTCAAGACTGTACCGAGAAGGAATCTCTGTGATGAACTCACTGATGAAAAGAAGAGCTTCAATCACCCTTTGTCTGTAGACGATGAACTCTTCGGATATCCTCTCATAAGTTTTAACTTTGAAAACATGACGCTCTCTCCAAGCAAGGATTTGTCTCTTGTGTTCTTTTGAAACTGCTGGACCATAGGCTGTGTCTAAATCAGCAATGATAATCTCATGCCTGTTCTTGTCTTCTGGGGACAATGCAGTCTCCTTGACTATCTCGTTATCAAGATTCCTATCAAAGTAAACTTGCTTCTTTGCCTTCTTCTTAGGAGGTTCCTGATAGATGTTATCGAGATCATCAAAACTTACTTGATATGAAGGCCTTCTCCTAACCCTTCCTAAGGAGTTCTCAAGCCAAGACACAGTAGTATCTTTACTAACTTCCTTAGGAGGTGCAACTGTAATCTCTTCATCATCTTCGATATCAAGATCAATGTGAATCAGTGAAGAACCTGTCAAAAGTATAGAAACATGTGTTGAAGGCGGCTCCTGTGCTTCTTTTTGAGGTACGGGCTCGTCAGGAGGGACTTCTGAATTAGCTGTAGGCTGCTCCTGTATGACTATGCCTAAGAAATCCAACCTTCTTTTTACATTTTTACTTGATCTACTACCTTTGACGCCTTCTTGAAACTGACTTTTACCCTTCCCTTTGAACTGTGCTCTGGAGGAAGAGGGAATTGTCTTTGGCGGATCTGCTATTGGAATGGAGTTCTTCCTTTTAAGGATTAGGAAAACCTTACTGTGCTCAAGGACTTGTCTTGTCCTGTCTTCAACTGAGAGTGACTCTTTATTAGCCCAGTTGACTTGTGAAAGGGGCTGATCCTCTATTTGCTTTTGAGTATACATCGGGAGAAACACATCCTCGTCATCATCTGATAACCCTTCTATGTCTTCATTTAAGCAATCCTTCATCTGATGGAAAGTGAGCCTGCTGTAACTACATCTCCGCACTTCGAACTCATCTGCACAGTTAGCCCAAAAATCTTCAAGTGCGGCTATATGATCATAGTTCTTCTCAAGTCGACCAGCGTAGACACCATGAGGATCAAATGATCGCCTCTCGCTGTAAGACTTAAGACTGAGTTTATCTAACTCATCTCCCATTGTCTTGGCATTTGTAGTAGTCCTGCATGTGTAGATTCCCAACCCTAATGGAAACTGAAGAGAGGGTTTCCTTCTGTTCCTCAAAACTGTGTGGACATCATGTGCTTGCCTCAAAAATTCCATGAAGACGACCTCATCTGACGGATACCTTGGCAACATGAGCAGGGCACCTAAATAGCCATAGACCTTGAGATAGGTGAAGGTAGGAAACTGTATAAACCAATCAGCCCACTCCGCCATCGCTGTCTTGGCAACTGAAGAGATACGGACATGTAGTTCGTTATCCAGGTCCCGCACTGTGTACATCAGAAAGGCCTCGTTCACCCTTTTGTAGTGGTGCAACGACTTTGTGAACGCCAACTGGGGATAGTAGTTATATACGTGTTGTACACTCAATGATCCCTCGACGTTTAACCCTCTGAATTGACCTTGATAGGCCACCAGGTAGACTACATAAGACACCATGTGGAATACATGAAATTGAAAGTATTCTGTTATTTGCTGATGTAGACTGTCACTGATCAAGGTAGGCCAATCATAAAACTCGGTTTTCTTCATAATGTGGGGTATGGCGTAAAACATCCAAGGCCGAAACTTGGTGGCATCTTCAGAGCCAGTGACCCTATTGAGCAAGGTAATAATGATAGCAATTTCATCCTTAAACTCTCCTCGCCCGACATTCTTTGGCAAAGTCTTATGTTTTTCTTTCATCCACCTCTGTGCAATCTTTTTGCTGTATTTATCTTTGTGCATATTCCATATTCTTTCACATTCACCCTTTGAAAGAGTAACGCTTTTAGGCCATGGGGGAATGGAACAACACTTCTCAATCACATCAGGCTTTAGACTACAAATCAATCTACCGTTTGCTGACTAGATCTCCAGTGTAGCTGGGTTGTAATGCTTAATGCAAGCGATTACGAACTCAAGACTCTGAACTGATATAGGGATTGACGATGCTGCGAGGAGTCCAGAATGTCCCAGGTTCTTGATTGAAGTGTTGCCTGCTCTCTCCAAGGCATGTAGATCGAACACCGGCTTGATATGATGCAAGTCTGTCTCAGTTGTTTTGATGTAATCGTGATAGAGAGCTGATTCAGTCTTGAAAACATTGGGAGTGTACTCCATTTCAGAAAACTTGAAGAATGACTATAAACTCGCTAGGTGCGCATAAGTCTTGAGCGCATTTCTTTTTTAGAAAGCTGATTTTTCTTGCTCAACGACAAATTTTGAGAAATTTTTCTAAGATGTGGGTTTTGCTCAGAATTTCGGTGCAAGACAACCCAGATTGTCCGTTTTTGAAATTTTTGAATTTTCCCCTGAAAAAGCAAGCAAACCCTAATTTCTTCAATTTTTTTCAAAAAAAGCTGGCACCTGGGTTTTGTTCAGGACAAAATTAGAAATGGACCCAATTGATTAGATTTGCAAAACCCTGACGGTTGATCGAAAAAGCAGCCAACCCTAGGTTTTGAAATTTTCTTGAAAAAGAAAAGCTGTGATATGGGTTTTCTTTAAAAGACTATTTTGAGAGGACCCAGATGGTTGAAAACTGAATGCACTGAGGATTTCACTGACATGCAAAATAAAAGCAGCTGCTGCAACTTGATGAAGTTCTTGAGAAATTCTTCAGAAGATTTAAGTGAAAAGACCCAGATGATTGAAAACTGGAAACCTTGGCCTTCTCTTTGAAAAGTTTGATCTTCTGGATGAAAAAAAAACTCGAAAAAGCAAGGGTTTATGCTTGCTGATTTGAAAAATCTGATGAAAAACCAGCAAAGATGAATTCTTGGATCATGAAAATTCTTCAAACTTGCTGCTCCAACTTTCTCCTTTGAAGGCTACCTGCAAAAATTATAAAAAAACATTAAAAAGAGGTGTTAAATAGACTTAGGGTTTTGTTTTTACTTTGCTTTCTTTTGCTTTTATTTCCAAAACCCTAAAATCTTAGCTTCACTGAACTTGGACGCCTCATTCTCCTTGCAAATTTTGAAACTTTTGAAAACTTCAAAAAAATTTCTAAGGCATGAGAAGTTGGGCGTCCTTCTTCAGCAGGGGCGCCCACTTTATCCAGTGTCAGTCAAATTTTTAATATTTTCAACTTTTCTTCATTTTGACCTCCCTCTTCGCCTCTGATTTCCGGTTTGCAAACTGATCTAATAGGTGAGCTGAAAGATCCATCGCGGAGCACGACTAATGCTGAGAAGGTTGTTCTGGAGGCATCTCTGGCAAAACACTTCATCTTGACCTCCAAAATCATAGGTGCCTTTTCCTTCCAGGGGCGCCCATTTGGTCCAGAGTTAGCCATTTTTATGATCTTCAACTTCTTCATTAACTCCTCTTGTACAAATGATCTCTTTGAATCTGGAGCTTCAGGCGTCGGATCGACTGCCTGTTATGCTCATCGCGAAGTTGGCGAGATATGAGGAGGGGTCTTTTGAGACAAACTCTTTTAAAAAGTGAACTTTAAGCCCTCAAAAGTTTGGGCGCCCATCTTGGCTGGGGGCGCCCATGTTCACCAGAGTTAGATTATTTTTAACTTTTTCACCTTGCTTCTGAACTTTGAAATTCAACTCTTACCGGACCCTCTGTTCGGCTTCTTGTATCTGGCGACTGCGACCTCCAACAGATGTGCTGGATATCTCGTTGGAGAGCTGGATTGACTGCGAAGAAATCTTATTAGAACTTCGTTTCCGGATTCATCTGTTTAGCCCCTTGAAAACTTGGGCGCCTTTTCTCTCCTGGGGCGCCCAAAGTCACCAGACTTAGTCAAATTTCATCTGATTTTCTTCAGAGTTTGAAACCTTCATTCTATACCTTTGACTTCGATCTGAATTTGCCGGAAGACGATCAGCCGGATGATCTGATGGAGACAGGCATGTCGAAGTTGGCTGAACACTGAAGAGGACGGGCACATTTGCAAACCCTAACTGCTGAGTTAGGTGCCTTAAAAAGCTGGGCGCCCTTCTTCACCAGGGGCACCCACTTTATCCAGACTTAGTCAAATTCTGATAATTTTCATTTTCTCTTGTTCTGACGTCAGTGTGGATACCCCCGTTCAATGCTGAATTCCGGATGACTGGATTGTCTGATGACTGCACCGTTGAACTCGTCGCGGAGCTAACAGAGAATTGAGCAGCTTTGATTGGAGGCACAAACCCTAATTTCAACATCTGATGCCCTTAAAAGATGGGCGCCTTTTCTTTCTTGGGGCGCCCAAGTCTAGCAATGTTAGAAAATTTTCACCATTTAAAATTTTTTTTCTTCCGTGTTCTTCCTGCAAGCTCATGAACTAGCCTTCTGTTGAATGCTCTGAATGTTGAATCTGACATCTGGTAGCGGGATGACCTCCATTAATGACCTCGGAGCTCCTAATATGCTTCTGAAAAGCAGAATAGACCCACTAGGGCAAAACTGATTATTTTGAGATTCTAACTGCACCACCCTGATATGGACGTATTTTTAGCCAATCAAAATCAGTTTGAACACTATCAGACCGACTTTCTATTTTTAGAAAGTTTTGCCAATATCCGTTTCTAAAGAAACCCAAAAAAACCCAGAAAACGTTACTAATTTTAGAAAATTTCTAAAAATAGCAGTTTTCCTAAAATTTAGGGATGAAAAACTGAGATCTGGGTTTTGTAGGTTAAGCTGCTTTGAGCAGACCCAGATCGTCAGAATTTGATAATTTTGTGTTTTAACCCCTCATGCAAGACATGCATACCCAAATTTTGACCTTTTTGGCTGATTTAACAAGATTTCTACTCATTTCTTCAAAATGTCTAAGTGTAACAAAAATTTTAATTTTGGGGTACAACAATTTTGTAGCTTACCTGCTGACTCTGCATACGCATTCTCTGTGCATTTTCATCAGCAGCAGCAAGCTTCTCTTTCCATTTGGGTTCTGTAGAGAGATCATAATCATCAGATAAGTTTTGAATACAAATGTACCTTTTCTGTAAGACAATTTTCATTCCAACTTAATTCAGAAACCATTTTTAGTTTTTTTTCTTTCTTATTTTTCTTTCATTTCTCACTCTTTACAATCACAAGCCTGAGCATTTCTATTTCCAGACATACTGAAAACATAGTCATGCTTCATATATTATAATTTAATTTGAAGGAATAGATAAACAAGATTCCTCTTCACATGATTCTAATTTCTAGTTATGAAAATAAAGCAAATTGCAATTATACAGAACTAAGGACTGCGCTACAGATATAGTTGGTTCCTGCTGCCCATAATGAATTAAATATAATTTTAGTTCCCGTACTAAACTATCAAGCATTACCTGCAATTGCATTATCTCATATCAATATATGCAAATATTTATGAATTATTATAAACACCATTTCTTTTATTACCATTCCTTTATGTGCTTGTTAGAATAGTTTGTGAAAGAACTAGCAAAAGAAACTCAGTGGAGTTCAACAAAGAGGAGTGAGATTTGGTCAGGTTTTAACTGTTAACATAAGACCCTTCTTGACTGGAATGGTAGTTCCTTGTTAGTAAGGCTCTGATATCATCAGAGCATGTAGGTCAAGCACATAATTTTAATTGTCACGTAAAGCCTAAGATACACCAAATCATTCTTATTGTGAGAGGATCTAATTTAGTCAGCAAATTTATATCCTAAAATTTGCTAAAACCAAGAATGACATGCTCTGGACCACAAAAATAAAGCTAAATAGAAGAATAGAACCCCCAATGAACTAAACACATCACAAAAGAGAAGGGAATCTCATGTAACGAAACTCAAATGAATGGCACAAACCTAAGAAAATTTCATTGGAGGAATTAATTATGAAGCATTACAGCTCAAGGAAGGCCATTTAAAGGATAACTAATTTTGATGTAAACAAGAGAGCAAGAAACACATCTTCAAAAAAAAAATATTAAAAGCTTTACTAATATGAGAGCAATTAATTTCTCTCAATTTCCAATAAACATGAACAACTGAGACCCATAGGTTAGGCAAGCAATAAGTTTAAGCAAACCAATAATCCAAAACATGACAGGATATAGTAGGATTTCATTTTGAATGACTGGGATTCAGATAATTCTTACACTATGAAGTGGAGACTCTCTTTTCACACCCTTTTGCAAGGGTTAGTATGAATGATATTCCACAGATCCTGTCCATCTACATAGACCCAACAAAAAGGGACGTACTATAGCTCCCCACCTCCATTTTATCACTGCATAGGCTTTTGGATATATAATAAAGGCAGCTAGAAACCAGGGGCAAACTAGAGGTATTTATAGGTGTCAATTCTTCAATGTTCACTTTGCTAATGACTTGACTTTAACTCCTGAGCTTACTCAATAGTCAGTTCACAGTTGTTTTGGATAGTTTCACTCTTTGCCAGGACAATAGAAGTTTTTCACATTGTGCAAGAAAAAAACTCATAAATCAGATGAATCTATCCATTATTTTTGTATTATGTTTGGCATGCAGCTGACTATGGCTAAGTAATGTCATTGGGTGATGGAAATGTTTGAAAAGCAGCTATCAATGTGAAATAAATTTGTTCTTTTTGTTATTGTGAGTGTAGTCACCAGGAGATGGGGATGAATATTAGCAAGCCACTTTCAAAAAAAGTTGGAGAAAGGCAAAAATTAAAATATATAATTACACCAAAGGCGTTCCCTCTATGAGAGGGACCGAGCTAATTTCGGCTATCAACAGCATAGTGTTGGAGAAGGGATTCATGACAATCAAAACGATCCTGACCCCAATGACGCAAGATCTCCATACGTGCCTGTTGCAGATTTTGGTCTCTTGGCCCCTAGAATTTTTGTCATGTCCCCTTTTTGCAATAATCTAGGTTATGGACCAAATTGTCCATTTCCTATTTTCCTCATCTCCCCTGGTCCCATTTTGTGTGCATGTTCTTCCTCTTCTTTCCTCCAAAGTCTATATGGTTCCCCAAAGTCTCTAAGTTAGAAGGCATGCTCAATCTTCTAAGTGTTTGTCAATCGTTGAAGTTTCAAAGTTTCCTATCCAAGCATGCTTTCCCATCTAAGTTCACCCTTTCCTTGGTCCTCATCGGACTTTCAAACTTCTTCATCCTGTCATTCTTTCCATCCTTCCTCCCCTAAACCTTTGTATTTGTTGGACTTCCAAACCTATCTTTACTTGCATGCCCAGCTCGACCCACAATGCCCCAACCTATAGAATGAGTCTAATGGTATGCATCTCCAACCCCTAATCCTTGATATCCTTGCCTTTGTTTCCATTCTCTTCAAAACACCCCAACACATCTGTAGTTGGTTTTGGCAACATAACTTTCAGAAGTGGGACTTTTTCCCGCCCATAATCATTGTTCAAATTTGGAGTTGTGGATTTACATTGTGCCCATCCCATTATTGTTGTCACAGATATAAAGGGGTGAACATGTCCATTCAGGAGGCATCATCTACACTTAATCAAATTCATTTCAAAATATGTTTTGAGCACTTGTGTTCGAGCCTAGGAATCTTAGGACAAAATCCCTAACAATTTCAAAGGGTGATCTCATACAAAGTCTGTATTTGACCTTCACTAGATGCAAACTCCAACTGCATTGTATTGATCTTCTTTGCCATTGTTATTGATATGAATTGCTGTTGTAGTTAATAATATTGTAGACTATTTGAATGTAATACAACCATTATCGTAATATGAAAGAGATTGGGATTTGCACCTATTATTTGCTACTCATTATAATAAGAAGATTGGGAGTTATTTTTGTCATTTGTTGTTCAAAATGTAATGATATTGCTGATGCATAAACAGTAATTTTAATCTAAGTTCTCTAAGATTTGAATGAATGCTAGAACTGATAGTATTGCTATTCAAATAATAAATGTTTGTGGAAGGTTAAGAATCCGATTTGCATTATTGTTTTGGGTTGCGAACATTACAGTTTTTGTCTCCCAATTTGTTTATCATAAATGTGTTTCATGGTCATTTTCAGTAGGTCATTTTGTTTTGACTTTACATTGTTTTTTAAAATGTTTCTTTTATTATTTTTTTAAATACTATATATATTTTTTATTTTTTATTTTTTATTTTAGATTATAAAATATAGTTTTTTGAAATATTCTTAATATAATATTATAAAATAATATTATATATTTCATACTTATATAAATTTATTATTCAATTATATTAATTTTATATTTAAAATATATATCTATATATCTAATATTTATACTTATGAGGCCTAAAAAATTAATTGGCCTTCCATAGGTAAAGAGAGAGAAGTATATATATATAGGTAGAGACATGGAGAAAGAGAGATAGAGGGAGAGAAAGATAGAGAGGGAGAGAGATAGAGGGAGAGGGAGAGGGAGAGGGATATATGAACACATGGAGAGAATTGACAAAGAGAGATAAGGAAAATAGAGAATGATATATATATATATATATATAGAGAGAGAGAGAGAGAGAGACCCCACATATAGGAGAAAGAGAGAAAGAGGAGGGAAACAGTGGTAGAGAGATAGAGAGATAGAGAGGGAGAGAGAAAGGAGAGATAGAGATATAGAGAGCAAGACAGAGGAAGAGGAGAGAGATAAGAGATATAGAGGGGGAAGAGAGAGAAAGTAGGAAAAGGAGATAGAGAGAGAGAGAGAGAAAAGAGATGTAGGAGAATCCGAGTCCATAGACAATCTTGCATCAACCAAAAATATTTCCTTCCTTGTTTTCAATTTTGTTGCTTTTTGTTTTTGGTTGTGTTGATTTTTGGGTAGTTGCTTCAAGAGGATTTTCAAAGTAAATTTGGGCAAACAAATGGCATCACCTTGTAGAGAAGCCTAATGGGTATCTGCAAGTCAAATTTGGTGAAGATTGGGCAAAAAATTGGCTAAGTTATGGCTTTGCAGGCTTTTGGGTTGCTATTGAACTTGCCCTTATGTGGATGTTTGGTCTGCTACTGGACTTTGCAGAGATTTGCTGCTGAACCGACAGTTTACAACCAATTCCAAGGTATTTGCCGGCACATCCGGCACTGGTGGGTTTTTTTGCATTTGCGAGAACTTTGGGGTCATCTAGCTTTTGGGAATTCCACATACAATTGGAGTTTGCAGGTTTCTCAAGGCCATCAGAATTTGTGGATAAACTCATATGATCTGAACATTTCAAATTTTAATCAACTAATTCTGATGAACAATTTCAACGATGACACTAGCATTGGGTAAGCATGATGTAATGATGACATCACCATGTTTGAATTGTGGAATTTTGTTGGCCAATTGAATATAAAGCAGAATTTCATGTTTGAACTGACTGTTTGTGAATCTTCCACTTGCAACTGCATCTACAGATTTTCAGCTTGCTATAGAATTTGCAGACTTTCATCCCGCCACTACATTTTTCATTTCTGTGATGATTCAATTGTTGTAATGGCTAGGATTTGATTGGATCTAACTTCCTAGCCAGCGAAGGATAAAAGGGAGATCAATCCACGAATGGAAGAATCTTTTGGGAAGTTTGAGAAAGGTGATAGTGATCAAGAAAGATTTGATTGTACTCTTGTAATGAAATTTTGCTGCCAAACAATAGAATTGTTTGCATTTGTTCTGTAAACATTATTTTCGAGGTTGAACATTTTAT
>VDFB02195262.1:0-23682 GCA_007258455.2 Sequoia sempervirens | reverse complement strand
ATGGTGATGAACTAGTTGGGGTTTTGGGTGGTGTTGTTTCAAATCTCATGCTCTCGACATGCTCTGCAATGTAAATTTTCCCAATATTAATACAAACTCATCTTACTTATCGAAAAAAAGTAAAAAGTTAAATTATATTTATACTTAATATGTATAGTGTATATAAATATTAAAGATATGTAATATCTAAATATTATAATGTTATGTTAAAAATAGTTAAATATATAAAATGCAATTTTATTTCATAATATTAAATTAAAAATATTCTAGAAGTTTATATTTTATAATCTAAAATAAAAATGAATACCATAACAAATAGTAAAAAATATTTTGAAAATTAATAGAAAATTTTAATTAAAAATAAATAGATAATATTAAATTTATAATATATTTTTTGAAAAACAATAGAAAATATAAATTATAACAACTTATATTATATAAAATATTATATATAATAATAATAAATATTTATACATTTTGAACATTAGTGGAAAATTAGAAACAATATCTAATTTTTTGCTTTCTTTGTTTGTTTTTTTGTTTTTGACCTTTATAATATGTATGTAAAACATATTTTCTAATAATAAAGTGTTTCTTTTTTTTAATATTATTTTTTATTTATTTTATATTGGTTTATGAACAGATCTTTTTCAATGGTCAGCCATCATTTTACCACATTCTCAATTGTGATCATTATGTTGATCATTAAAGTCAGCTGGTAATGTTCATATAGGAAATGCCTTCCCCATAATTATTATATTTTACAAATTAAAATAATTATTATTATATTTAAAAAAAATATTTTACTCTATTGAATTTACCTTATCTAATTAATCATTGCAAAGAATTAGATATTGTTTCTAGTTTTCCACTGATATGCAAAGTGTATAAATCATATTATAAAGGCATGGACAATTGAAAAATGTGTTAGCATGATGCAAGACTATTGAAAAAAATCTAACAGTTAAAAACCAAAAAAACTAAATTATTATATTTTACAAATAAAAAAACTATTATATTTTAGAAAAACATATTTAAATACATTGAATTTAACTTATAAAAATGATCACTGCAGAGTAAAAATGATCGATTTTTCCTAAAGGTTTTGAGAAAGCATTCACATTATTTTTGTGCTTAGTTGGAACTGGACATCAAAAACAAATATTTTGCAATTGCATTCCTCAATTCTCAGGCATGCTTGTTTGTTCAAAAAAACCTCAATTCTGGGAAAGTGCGTACCCTGGTTCAGGGAAATGTCCAAAAAGAGCATAGTCTGGCGAAGGTTCGTGACATGGACAAGGGGAATGTGGCCGAGGGGAATATGCCCATAGCAACTAGTGGTATGAGCAGAGACATTATACAGGGTGTAAGAGAGCCAGGGTGATGGGAAAACTGACTCCTAATGAAAGCTAGTGTGAGAACGAGCCAACCGACATGGAAGAATAAAATACAATGGGTGTTTTAATCCATTTTGTTAGTTATACAGATATAGTACTTAGTTGCTAGTTAATGGGGAAGTTTATTTATAGTATTTAGTGGATAGATAATGGGGATGTTTTAGTAGCTGAATTAGGTTTGAGTTTAGATCTGGGTTTTTTGAAATGGATAATATGCTTGTAATGTATGGGAATAGTGATGCAGATAGTCATCTAATCAAAGTAGGGTGATATTGTTTTAACAGTCTCTGAAAGTGCATTGCCAAGTTTCAAATGGCAATCAGACATTTTTTTGTTACAATTTTGTTATGCTTTTATAAATTAATATAAATATATAGGCTTTATGCCTCTTATCCAAAACAATAATAATAATAATAATAATTGCACTTTATAAAAAAATAAAAAATAAATAAAGAATTAAATATTGTTTCTAAATTTCCACACTTTATAAATTATATTATAAACAAATAAACAATTATTTCAAATTCTAAATTAACAAAAAACCATAATATCCATTGCACACCAATGTGCGATTACTAGTTATCTAGTTATTAATATAAATATTTTAATACATTTATCTAGTATTTTTTAATATATTTGTCATTTATAATTCATTTTATGTTATATCTAAATTACAATAAGAAATTTCATTTTTTTGTTTTTTATTATAATTTTTAAAAACAGATATTTTTAAAAAATTTAAAAATATTGTATTAATTGTAATTAGATTTCTCAATATAATAAGAAGCATAAAAAATTAGGCTTTTTAAATTTTAATTATAAGAAACTTTCCAACATATTTGCCTCACAATTTTTTACTTCAAATATTTAGTTTCCTTAGATATTCATTATTAAAAACTTTCTAAAATATTTTAGATTTTTAAGTTTTAATTATTGAAAACTTTGAAATATATTTTTTATTTTTAATAATAAAAAAACTTTAAAAAACATTTTAGAAACTTTCTAAATGTTCTAAATTATTTTTTAAGAAACCTCCATCATCTTCCAATGTTTCTAAAAATTAAATAACAGATTTAATATATTTTTTTCATTTAATGAAATATAAACATCTTCCCATGAAAAAGGGCCAAAATTTATGTATTATTAAGCCTCAACCCATAACAAGGTCTTTCATAAGAATAATTTTATTTTAGTGCAATATATTGATTTATTAATAGCAATTATAAGTGTGTTCTTAACTTGTACTTGTTGGAACACAACTATTCTCATTTTATTGAATAACAAATTTGGAGGGGTAAAATTTCAGTTGATATATTCATCAATAGTGTGTTTATAAAATAAAACTAGTTTTCGAGATATCAGGAGAATTTAGAGAAGATAAAAAACATATATATTTTTAAAGATATTTATTAAAAAATATTTTGAATGTATTTTTTATTTAATTTTGTAAGGTTAATTTGAGATAATATTTTAATGTAGTTATATACTTCTATATGGTGTATATTTATGTATAGTTTGTCTATATATCTAACCTTGCTTACACCTAGCTTTACATTTATTGTTTATTTCTATGGTTATGTGTACACAATATGCATCAAATTGATTATTTATCTAATTTTAACCATTAATCTAATAATTATCCATAATCCACCTATTGAACATAGACCTAACTTGATTGTCTAACCCACGTTGAATGTGAAATTATTTTTGTAACCACTACCTTAATCCACTTAAATATATAATCAAAACTAAATATTTAATCGATTAGCCTCATAGTACACTTTGGTCCTAGATTGATTTTACATGAATAGTCACACTTTGGTGTTAGGATTGTGTATAAAAATACATGTCACATAGCATTGAAAATCATCATACACCATTCTTAACATCAATTGACCGTTTTGGAACAATAATTCATACTTGTGATCAACTTGAAATCAAATAATGAAACTAGCATATCAAATCATACCCATCCTAGCAGATGTGAATCACTTAGTATTAATTATAAAATTCAGGTGCATGTTTGAAGCTTGTTGTCCATCAAGGTATTTTTAACTACCAAAATCTTGAAAGAAAAAACTTTAGAGTGTGACAAAAAAATATTACCATCTAGAAATATAATGATGTAGTGTTGGGTGGGATATCAAAGTGCACAAGAATCTAATACCAAGTAGCACGATCTCAATGTACTCTTACATCAAGCCTCCCTAGTTAATAAAATTCAATCCCCTACCCATAGATAAGATTTGAATTATTATGAGTTGAACCCCAACTTGTTAATCTCAACTAGGCTCAACCATGAGGCATCTTCAACACAAATGTTCTTTCCTTTAACTAGACATTCTTTATACTCCTCACCTCTGGTTAACCTCTCTTATATCCAAAATATTAAAAAATTTGATATATACAAAAACTCTATCTACGAGCAAATGTGAAACTAGGAAAAATGAATAAAAATGTTTTATTCAATATAATGAAGAAAATAAAAATGGTTCACATATATTGGCCTCATAGATCCCCGAGTAAATAAGATTACATGTCCAAAAGGTAAGAGTTTAACTCATAGTCACTCATAATCAAGAGGTGAGTTAACTAATATAACTAAGATTGAGGTGGCCTTTATTGACTAAAGGTGACACCTAATTACCATCACTCAAGGATTGATGAGATGGTGATGACACTTAAGTACCTCAAGTCAAGTTGTACACATGACATTATTAGTTTTTGATATGGGAAAGTAGGTTTTGAAGGGGCCCTAAAACCTTCTACAATGAAAGGAAGCTGCTAAAGAGAAAGAAACATAAGCACAAATAGCTCAAAAAAGCCAAAAATGTTGTCAAAAGATAACACTAGACAAGCCGACAACAAAACCAACATCAAAACATCAACACTAAAAGCTTATCAAACAAAAACTAAATCATTTTATCAAGAACCTTAGTCAAATGCAGATTACTAGAAATGATCTTGCCATGCATCTATACCACTTCCTAAAGTTTCTGGAATGAAATGGCTGCCCTCTTCTTTGTCTTGCTCCTAGTAAACAAGTATGGGCCTACATCCACATTCTTCTCCACCAGGTTCATACAACTGATCTCAACGATAGCCTCCTCATGTTCACCAAGGTCCAAATTCTTACCAGTCCAATTGATTACTTTCTCATTCAACAAAGACAAGCCCTGCGCACTAGACTTCAGGGATTGGTTGCTAATTCTCACGACAACTTGTAGGTCATTGTTGATTTGTTGCACCAACACCCCCATAAGTATCTAATATTAGTTACTTCGGTAAGAATAACTAAATATTCATAATATCCTAAATAATCTTAAAGTATTAAGTAGGTATAATGTTGCACCAGCACCCCCATAAAAGATACATAGAAGGAAGTGAAATGAAAAAAAAAAAGGTTCTAACAACTAAGCCTAATTTGGTAACTATTTTTTTATAAAGGGTTCCCTCATAAATAGAGAAATGAAGAAACCTATAGAAAAATTGAAAGAAAAAAAATTATAAAAATAAAAACATTTCTACATAACTCCATGAGAGATAAACATGCACAAACAAGTAATCAAAACTCACCATACAATTTAGAATAGACAAACTACTATCAAGAAACACATGTTACAAGATATACCCTAGGAAAACCCTAATGAGGTAAAAACTCGATCTCCAAAATAATCCACACTCAATGTATTATTTAGAAATTAAACATTACAATACTTATAGAATCTCCATTTGTCCAATTGAAATGGGTAACCATGTAACCACACATCCCATGCCATGCTTCACACATGCACTCACATGAGAGCTCAATCAACCTTAGCCAACAAGCCAAAGGTTATGATAGCTAACTATCCAACCTCAACAATTACTCATGTGCTTTCTTTTATAGAAAATAACTTACACAAAACCTACCAATTGATATTGCATAAACCGTGTGCCTAATACCACGAGTTTAAAAAACCATGTCTCCCTCACTTATTTTTTGGTAGTAAGTTTTTCTAATATTAAATATTTTCCCAATGTGCAACCCACAAATAAAATATCTAACCAATATTACAATACAACTTTACAAGTGGAATCTATTGCAAGGTGTGTGCCCTTGGTCTCCTTGTGTTTTGCAGCACAATGTTCAGGTTCGTGACATGGCTTAACCATTTCCTTTGGATTCATTAACTCTAGTAGTTGTATCGGGCATTAACAGGTCGATCTTTTGGTGCAACAACAACCATTTGTGCAACAGTTGGTATCAAAGACTAGATCACGGGTTTGAACCCCTCACTTGCACTGGGGGGATTGTTGCAAGGTGTGTGCCCTTGGTCTCCTTGTGTTGTGCAACGTAACACTTGGGTTTGTGACATGGCTTAATTGCCTCCCATGTATTCATTAACTCTGACAATTGTATCAGGAATTAACAGGTCGATCTTTTGGTGAAACAACAACCGTCTGTGCAACAATTGGCATTAAAGCGTAGGTCACGGGTTTGAACCCCTCACTTGAGCTAGGGAGATTGTTGCAAGGTGTGCGCCGTTGGTCTCCTTGTGTTGTGCAACACAATGCTCAGGTTCATGACATATATTAACCACCTCTTGTGGATTCATTAACTCTGGCGGTTGTATCAAGCATCAACAGGTTGATCTTTTGGTGCAATGACAACCGCCTATATGCAACAAACTCAAACAAATATTTAGTGTGGCTAAACATATCTCCAAAGATGCACCACATATAAAAGATGTGTATAATGTACAAGACACATTTTCCCAACATTCTCCCACTTGTATACATTCCATAAATGATAAAAAATAAACACAAACATCAAGGAAAGAATCCCTAAATCCAACATGTGCCACCAAAACATCCAAGTGATCCGTGTGCTCTATCAAAATACTACAACAATAACCAAGGTGATCACCTTCTCAAATAAGAAATCTCTCACTCTCTATCATGCTAATGCATAAAAGATAAGATCTAATGCAAAGAGATGCCACACTATGTATCATTAGAAACATGAATCCTACCTCAAACCAATATTCAAACACAAACACTAAATCCAATGATAACACATAAGCCTAAATAGTTGCCAAGGAAAAAACCCATATGACTGGAAATAACAAACACAAAAAATGCTAATACATTCAGTGATCCCTACCACCAAAAGTATCCAAAATATCAGTACAACTCATGCCAACAACATATTAAACACATAGTCAATAGTGGCATGGTATGATAGTTTAGTTGTTGTGTTGTTATTCTTGCCATCAAGGTTCAAACCCCATTGGAGTGGAAATTGTTGAGAATTTATCTTGGAGATGAGGTCCCCCGTTTGTGATCTCACTGATTCATAGCTCTAGGTCAAAAGCGTTTACCCCTTTAAAAACATATTAAACACATAAAATGCAATCACAATGTATAAAACCTATTTTAAGATTAACCAAGATATTTGGGCATAATACTAGTACCGGAGATTGAACCATGCCAGATAAGCAAGTGCACACTCTACTTGCAATATTGAAAATAGATAATATGAAAAGCAATAGGTTAAGTGATAATGATTAAGTCGTAATAGGGAGATACATATAGCTGAAGTCATATGAAAAGCAATATTGAAGTGATATTGACTTACCCACCACCTGGCATGGAATTTGATGGTCTATTTGACTGTTTTTTCAATTTTAGACCGTATATAATAGCTTAAAAATTTATTAGACCGTATGGTTTGACTTGCTATAATTTTATAAACGTAAAAAAATATTATAAACAAAATATAATATAGTATTTTAATTTAAAATATATATCATTTTATTTTATTAAAAAAAGATAAATTAATTTAGAATAGAATATAATTTTTTGAATATTTTCTTATATGAATTTAAAAAATTTTGACATTTTTATAATAGTTATCATTTTTTATATTAATATATGTGATTTATAGTATTATTATAAAAATGTATATTAATTTAGAATCTTTTCAAAATAGAATATAATTATTTTTAACTTTTAGAATATATTTAACAAGATTTGCTTTTAATGTGAACTTAGAAATTTTTGTTAATTGTTAATTATAACAGTAGATTTTTATATTTATTACTAATAATTATCTTTGTTTTTCAATTTTTCAAGATATTGCATTTATAAAATATTTTATATAAAAATTCATAAATTAAACAATTTTTTTAACAGACATTATGACAGGTAGGGGTGACCGTCAAATTCCAGCATGCCCGCCACCACAAACGCTATATATATATCTCTTCCCCCTCTCTTCCCCCCATGATTTACTTTCAACCACCTCTGTCATACAGAAAGATTTCTCTGTTAGAAGAACAGAGCATTACGACTGAATTCATGGAATCAGAGCAACCCATGGCACTTAAGATTACAGCCGTGGCGGCTTTACTGGTTCTGTTTGCATGTCATGGAGAGGCGACCCAGTACACAGTGGGAGACACCAAGCAGTGGACTGTGGGAGTAGACTATACAGCCTGGGCTTCTGACAAAACATTTCATTCGGGCGACACTTTGGGTAAATTTCAGAAACCTTCTTTAATAACAATGGAAGCTTCTTAATCGGTATTGATGTGTTAATGGGTTCTGTGTGGTGAACAGTTTTCATCTATTCGGCTGCAGCTCATAACGTGTTGGAGGTGAGCCAGTCGGCGTACAGTTCTTGTCTGACGAGTAACCCATTGAAGGTTTACACAGGGGGGAGCACAACCATATCACTTACCAGTGTGGGGACAAAGTACTTCATCTGTGGAACACCTGGTCACTGCGCCGGAGGTATGAAAGTGGCAGTCACAGTTCCCTCCACCAGTCTCGCCGCCCTTTCCCCTTCCCCCACCAGTCCCTCCGCCCCATCTCTCTCAGCTGGGAGTGCCCCTGAGCCTACCAGTGCAGGAAATGTTTCACAGATGAAGGATGTCTTAGTCTTGCTTTTTGGGTCTCTTGTCATGTGGGTGATCTTGGCTTAGCTGGAATGCCCCTTTGCCAGGGGAGGGACAGTGCAATTGGACCTGTTATTCTTCTTCTTCTTCTTTCAGTTAATAAAATCTTTCTTGGGTATGAATGGATTCACTATCTATTTGGGTTTTTTAGTTTCAGAGCTTTCTTTAGTTCCAGTTTAAGATTTTTAGCGTTTGCATGAATGATCAGTCCTGTAAATGCTCAGAATCATAAAAATAGGACTGATCATTTTTAAAAATCATCGGATGTTTTAATGATCCTTCGGCGCAGAACTTGGTAGTAGAATTTAGTTTCAATAAAAAATGATTCGTGAGATAAATTTTGTGAGTCAATATCAGTGACCAACACAGTCAATGTTTTCTAAGATCGTCTCTGTTTTTCTCTTGAAATTTCAAAGGATTCAATGTTTTTAAATTTTAAATCAGATGTTTTTATTCAGAAGATGTTTATGATAAAACAAATCATAGCAAAGAAATATGATGTAAGTTTTGAATTTATTAAAAGTATTGTCCAAATCTTATTTTGGTGAAAGAGTTTTTTTGATGATGTATTTGATCAAAGAGTTTATTAGTTTAAATACATCAGAGAAGTGTAAAGTAGAGTTCACAAATCCATAGATTCTACACAATACATCAAAATTTGATCATTTTTTTGGTCTTTTTGTAGGCGACTTATTTGCTTCAATAAAAAAATTTGGCTTGTGGATAGTTAAAATGTGTGTTGTAGATCCTGTTAAGCGAAAAGTGATTAAAAATAGGTGTTTTCAATAACTACCCATTCATTGGACAACCAATAAAAACTTAAAAAAATTCAAGGTGTTTTCAAAGTGTTTTCAATGTGTTTTCATTGGAAATAGATATGTACCAATTTTTTGGTCAACTACACATTAAATAGTGAACATTTATTGGTGTAAGATGCAAATATTTATTGTCATAATTAAAATAATGTAATGACTAAAATTCAAACTGTTAAAGTAAGCATGGAGTAAACAGCTATTAAAACTATGTTAGTAATTGGTACTCTTCCCCTAATTAAAAAAACAAAATTATTATATTTACGTCGTTTTTAGAATGTGGTAGAATGATGTTGATCATTGAAAAAGATCGGAGTATTCATGAATCCAATATAAAATAAATAAAAATAATATAAAAAAATCACTTTATGCAAAGAAAAAAAAGAAAGAATCTACATTTCCACTAATTAATCTTTGCACTTTATAAAAAGAAAGAAAGCAAACAATTAGATATTGTTTCTAATTTTCCACTAATATTCAAATTTGAGAATTTTTTAGTATGATGCAAGACAATTGAAAAAGATCTAGCCCTTCAATAAACCCAATATAAAATAATCTCAGAAAGAAAAAGAAAACAAAGAATCAAATATTCTTTCTTTCTATTTTTTTGAGAAATTTTTTAAATGTTCTATATTATATTTTAACAAGCCTTTGTCATCTTTAGATGTTTCTATTATTTTGAAAAAACCTCTTTCATCTTCAGATGTTCTATCATTTTTAGATGTTTCTTTATTTTTTTAAGATACCTTCGTTATCTTTAGATGTTTCTATTATTTTTTAAGAAACCTTTGTCATCTTTAGATGTTTCTAATAATTAAATAAAAAACAAAATACACATTTAATAAAAATTTTCATATAATTAAATATAAACATCTTCCTATGAAAAACGAGCAAAATTTATGTATTGTGAAGTCTTAACCCATAACAAGGTCTTTCATAAGAATACTTTTATTTTAGTGCAATATAATAATTTATTAATAGCAATTATAAGTGTGTTCTTAACTTGTACTTGTTCGCACACAACTATTCTCATTTTGTTGAATAACAAATTTGGAGGGGTAAAATTTCAATTGATATATTCATCAATAGTGTGTTTATAAAATAAAACCAACTTTGGAGAGATTAGGAGAATTTAGACAAGATAAAATACATAATATTTTTTAAACATATTTATTAATAAATTTTGAATGTATTTTTTATTCAATTTTGTAAGGTTAATTTGAGATAATATTTTAATAATCAATAATAATTATAATCCACCTATTGAACATAGACCTAACCTAATTGTCTAACCCACTAAATATTTAATCAATTAGCCTCATATTACACTTTGATCCTATATCGAATTTACATGAATCTTCACACTTTGGTATTATGATTATGTATAAAAACACACGTCACATTCATTTTGGTCATTGAAAATCATCATACACCATTCTTAACATCAATTGACTATTTTAGAACAATAATTCATATTTGTGATCAACTTGAAATCAAGTAACAAAACTAGTATATCAAATCATACTCATCCTAGTACATGTGAGTCACTTGGTATTAATCCTATAATTTAGGTGCATGTTTGAAGCTTGTTGTCCATCAAGGTATTTTTAACAACCAAAATCTTGAAAGAAAAAACTTTATAGTGTGACAAAAAAATATCACCATCTAGCAATATATTGATGTAGTGTTGGGTGGGATATTGAAGTGCATAAAAATCTAACACCAAGTAGCACAATCTCAATATGCTCTTACATCAAGCCTCCCTAGTTAATAAAATCCAATCCCCTACCCATGGATACAATTTAAATTATTGTGAGTTAAACCCCAACTTTTTAATCTCAACTAGGCTCAACCATGAGGCATCTTCAACATAATTGTTCTTTCATTTAACTAGATATTCTTTGTACTCCTTGCCTCTAGATTTCTTAACCTCTCTTAAATCCAAAATATTAAAAATTTAATATATACAAAAAATCTATCTATGAGCTAATGTGAAACTAGGAAAAATAAATAAAGATGTAACTTTATCCAATATAATGGAGAAAATAAAAAAGATTCACATATATAGGCCTCTTAGATCCTCAAATAAAAAATATTACATGTCCAAGAGGTAAAATTTTAACTGTTAATCACTCATAATCAAGAGGTGAGTTAACTCAATATAACTAAGATTAAGGTGACCTTTATTGACTAAAGGTGACACCTAATTACCATCACTCAAGGATTGATGAGACGGTGATGACACTTAAGTACATCAAGTCAAGGCATACACATGGCATTATTAGTTACTTAGGTAAGAATAACTAAATATTCATAATATCCTAAATAATCTTATTAATTAGGTGTAATGTTGCGCTAACACCCCCATAAAAGATACATAGGAGGAAGTGAAATGAGAAAAAATAGGTTCTTGCAACTAAGCCTAATTTGGTAACTAATTTTTATAAAGGGTTCCCTCATAAATAGAGAAATGAAGAAACCTATAGAAAATTTGTAAAAATAAAAACATTTTCACATAACTCCATGAGAGATAAACACACAAACAAGTAATCAAACCCACCATACAAAAAAATAGACAAACAACTATCAAGAAACACATGTCATAAGATATACCCTAGGAAAACTCTAATGAGGTAAAAACCCGATCTCCAAAATAATCCACACTCAATGTATTATTTAGAAATTAAACATTACAACACACTTATAAATTCCCCATGAATACATCTAAGATTTCAAGCTCCTCCAATGCATAGATTATATTTATCCAATCAAAATGGGTAACCATGCAACCACACATCCCATGCCATGCTTCACACATGCACTCACAAGAGAGCTCAATGAACCCTAGCCAACAATCCAAAGGTTATGATAGCTAACTAGCCAACCTCAACAGCTACTCATGTGCTTTCTTTTATAGAAAATAACTTACACAAAACCAAGTGGTATTTCATAAACAATGCTCCTAATACCATGAGTTTACAAAACCATGTCTCCCTCTTTTATTTTTTGGTACTAAGTTTTTCCAATAATTTTTTTCCCAATGTGCAACCCACACATAAACTAGCACTTGCACCAGAGGGGTGCAAGGGTTACGCCGATAGAAAAATATAGAGAAGTAAGAAGGGGAGTAACATGAATTTAGTACTTGTATGGACATCATTAACAAAACAAACAATTT
Organism: Sequoia sempervirens; assembly: GCA_007258455.2. Classification (NCBI taxonomy): domain Eukaryota; kingdom Viridiplantae; phylum Streptophyta; class Pinopsida; order Cupressales; family Cupressaceae; genus Sequoia; species Sequoia sempervirens. The sequence goes on along the minus strand of VDFB02195262.1, from coordinate 11,354 downwards.
TTTAATCTCACAGCAGAAAATATACATTAGAGAACATATATACAATGTGATTATACAATGTTTGAATCTCAATAATATATAGAGAACATGAATCATTACACATTGTTTGTAATATATGGATACAATAGTTGCCCCTAGTTTGTAGGAGTATACATGAAATGTAGTGGGTGGATGCATGGAATAAATGAATTGGTGAATGGATATGTGGGGTATGGAAAGGATGGGAGGGAGTGTCATTTGGAGTGTGTGTCGTTATTTGGAGAATACTTGTATAATGGTGGTGCAGTGAATGATAACGATCCATATCAAGAAATTTACCATAAGCAAGTGTTAAGTTTACATTGAACGTCGTCCAAGATCAAGATGATTTGGAATGTGTGTGGCGTTGAGTGAACATGGATTTGATAGATGGTCAATGGATGGAGTGTTGGATTTACTGTGGATGAGGTAAGATGTGTGTACCTGTTTTGGTACATGTAGGTGGTTTTTATTATATATTTGTAGATGGAAAATTGAATGGAAGATTTGTAGCTATTTCAACTTGTGTTGATTTTGTATTTGATGATTCCATGTGCTAGTATGGAATGATCTAGCACATATTGTTTTTCCTATTTTTTTTATTTTCCTACACAATCAAAGAAAAAGTTAGCGAACCCACATCACAAATGCAAAGATGACATTATCTAAATGGTAAAAGTTGCATTAAAAGTGAAAGTAGTTGTTAGAAAATAATATATCGGTAGCATGATCAAAGTAGTTGCTGCAAAAGTATGCAAATTTAGAACATCCATCTGCATGTGATGAAGTTGTAAGTATACAAATAGTAATTTGTATTATAAGAAGACAGTAAGAAAAATAAAATAAAATTTATGGAGAGAAGGGTGAAATCCAACTTCTTGCAAGTTGAATGGAACTCATGTAATTTATTTCCATCGATTGACACTCTGTACATTTGGAACAATAATCTTTGCTTGTTGTAGCAAGTCAAGCCAACTACCTGTAATATACTCACAAAATCTTGTATGGGATGTGCAAGAATGTTATTCCAATTGATTGATGGATATGAGTTGGTTAATAGGATGGGGGAACTGTCACTACTTGAGATCTCAATAATATCTTTAGGTTGATGAGGATTTCCCATTCCTGAATGAAATAATTTTTTTAAAATGGTAAACAATATATTATTTGTGTAATGATTTATAACCTATATGTAACTTCTGAAAGATAACTATTTTGTTCATAAAGTAAAAAAACTATTTTAAATTATTTTACTTTAAAAATGAATACCATTAACCCTACAATATAAATTATACTCTAATTCAAATATAATACCATTAAAATTAATTAATTAAAAGAAATGCATATCTTCACAACTCATATTATCATATCCTGCAAATTTTAAATAAAAAGTAATGTGATATTTATATATTCCACTTACTGCAGTATTGGCATGGTGTGATGGTTTATTGGTGGCATTGTTGTTCTTTCCACCAAGGTTCAAACCCCGTTGGGGTGGTATTGTTGAATGGTTGTATTTCGGTTAATAGCTCCGGTCAAAAGCGTTTACCCCTTGATTATAAAAAAAAAAAATATTCCACTTACAATTAATTATAATATCTAATCTTTTATTTTTGAGAGCTACTCTTTGTTTGTGCTACAAAAAATACATATTCAATCTCATTCTTGCATATCCAAATAAAAAACAATAAATATTTTTTCATAAATCAAACACACTTGAATATACATTCTTTTTATAGAAAATATATATATCTACCATAAAATAAATAAAGAATACCACTAATGCAATCGAAGAGGTGTTTCCTTCTCCTTCTACAATGAAAACTTTAAGCAACAATCCTCAATCCACCTCCAAAGGTCCCAAAATCCCTTATGATATTTAATGGAAACACGGGCTTCTAACAAAATATACTCTTTTATCTCTCTTTAATTGGTGGCATGGAGAAAGAAATTTTAGTCCACCTTAACTTTTTGAAGTAGGTTATTCTAGAGATTAAAATAATGAATACTAAAAGTTCTCTTATTGCCAATAAAAAGGATGGTGAACCAATAGGAATATAGGAGGAAAAATAGATAAATATGTAAAATTGGAAAGCTTTGAATGATACCAAATAGTATGATGAGTTGAGGCAACTGAAAAATAAATGCACCACATAAAAAAAAATTAGAAAAGGTCATTGACATAAGTAAAATAATGTAAAAAATAATAATACCAAGAGTGTAAATATGCTACAAGAATGGTTTAGACTCCGGGCTTTAGTTGAATAAGCCGGTCTTGGTGCTAGCACATGAAACAGAAGAAATGTGACAAGCAAACCCAAGTAGTGGATGGTATAAAATTTATTGAGAAACATTCATATTTCATAAACAAAAACCTTCTTTAATCCTTCTTTGTTGTATGCCTACTACCCCTCTATTGGACTCGTGTGGCACAGGGTCCTCCAGCATTTCAGAGAAAAAATATACACCATGTCACTTATTACATTTCAAGGACTTAAAAAGGCATTTGAGTTTTTTCCAAGCAGAGTAAAAAAGTTCCCTGTTGCCCAAATACTGAACAATTTTGAGCTATTTGACAAATTTTATTGCATTAACTTTTGTTTTGTTTCATTTTGACACATATTACAAAAGCAAATATAATATTAATATGCATTGCATGTCTTCAACGTTTAGACCTACATGTCTCCCACCTATCTTCATCGTGAATAGATTGAATTAGCAGCTGTAGAGGAAAGTTGTCTCATGCTAGTAAAAAAATTTAGGCAGTTGAAACATTTCTGGACTTACGTCTAAAAACAAATTTTAACTCGCAACTAATATTTTGGTTTAAAAGGTGAAAAAATCTTGTCTCTTGCTCCAACATTTTTAGATCTACTTTGTCAATAGATTGAAGCAGGAACTGCAGGAGATTTTATTTTTGGTTCAGCTCTGCTACACATTTTTCCTTTTTGCAATCGTTGACAGTAGGACACAGTTTGTGCAAAATCTTAATTTTATTTGAATTGTGCTTAATGTCTAGAATGGAGCTTATCACTTATTGGTTCCATACTTTTTTCATTTTTACTAAACTTTAATTCTTGAAGTTCTTTATGACCATTTCCATTAATGTCTTTTTTGAGTTGATGTAGATGGTCTGAGAATCAAAAGCAGGGATAAATTAATTTTTTGAGGATGTCGATTTTGGATTCTTATAGATTTGCTCATATTTAACATTTGTAATTACTGGCTTGGTTAAAGCAACTTATCTCTTGACTTGGGCCATATAGCTTTCTTTCTCACTGGCAAAGGATGTCTTCATATGGAAATGTGATAGGGGGTAGCTTAAACTGAAAGGCAAAGCTTTGGATGTGAAATCAGGAGGCATTAAGAAAAAGAAGAAACAAAAGAACCAATTGTCATTACTGAAGATAAAGAAGTCTTTGGGAGGTACAGAGGATACAGTATCTGATCCCCGGATGATTGGTGAAGCTGAAAATGGAGGTGGTGAAACACAACATTTTGTTTATGAGGATCATCGCACAACAACTCTGAAAAATGATATGATGAACAAAGAGAAAAACAAGGCGTTAGAAGGTTGGCAATGCTGGCAAACAAATCACCATATTTTCTGGAATGTTTTTGGAATGAGGGGTGCTTCCAGATGGTAATCATGTTGAGTGTAAGCTTATGCCCAAAAGTTGAAATAGTAGCCCGGAGACAGAGCACAAATTTTTGCAGGAAGGTATTTAGTATCTACATAAAATTTGCCTTAAAACTTTTGTAATTAACATTTTGGTTTTCTAAATACTTTATTGTAAATTTAAAATACAGGAGTAAAAGAGTAAATAGTGAAATTTAGATGCAAAGCAGTAAAATAGATTACCCTAACTATCTAAATATTTTGCATTCAAGGTAATTTAGAATTCAAAAAGAAATACTAAATATTGAAATTTAGAGGTTGAAATAGTAAATACTAAAAAATAGTGTAAACATACCATGATTTCTTCTTAAATGCGGTATAAATTATTTGATATTTGTTCTTCTTCTGCAAGGGGTATGGATGTGCAGAACCCAACAAGGAGAAATCCACAACAATGGTCGTCAGATACCCGAGTTCTCTTATGAACACATTCTTCCACCCTCTTTCTGGAGGAGCAACTGCCATTATTTTCCCCTTTGCATGTTTCTTTATCTCGCATTTCACCATGTCATTTTTCTGCTCCTTCCAACTCTTGAACTCCTCCAAATCTGTAATCTCTATTTGGTGAACAACGAAGAATATCTGGCCTTCTGTAGTAGATCTTCATCTCTTTTGCTTATTTTTGCAACAGTCGACGACTCAAAATTCCTATGCTTTCCACCCATTTTCCTTGCTTTTCTTATTAACCACACATGGTCTTGCAGAGAGCATGCAATTTTTGAAAAGAATATTTTAAGTTAGTTCAATAATATTAACCACACATGGTCTTGCAAAGAGCATACATCTTTTATAAGTGACTCATTACCAATATCATACAATATAGACCCCTTAAGTTTGAGATAAGGAAGGTTCCTGAAAATTGAAACAACAAAAATAAAGGCAATAGGGAAATTCTATAAAAGAATAAATTCTCTCATCAAGCCCAATACATACATCTTAAAGGCAATAGGGAAATTCTATAAAAGAATAATTCTCTCATCAAGCCCAATACATACATCAAATTGAACAATGATAAATCCAACAAAAGTAAAGTTATTCATCAGACAAAATCACAAGTAAATAACCTGCCTGGTCGAGAATCACAAGTAACACCAGTCCATCCACAAGGATCCATAGCCTCTTTCTTCCATTTGACAAGAACACCATCAGAATCAATGCCTTGTGACTTGAAAGCAAGTAAAACTTCACCTGGAGGTTGTGTGCAAGTTACTATGTGTCCCAGTGATTCAATATGTTCATCAGAAGAGAAAAATCAAAGTTAGATTGGTTCAGCAAAAAACTTACCATCCAAATCTATTGCGTTGCTACTACTTGTAATTTAACCAAATACATAAGAACAAAGTTAATGATCAATTGGATTACAGGCATGCTACTCTCTAAGGTCTAAACTGAGAACGACCTCTCCTGGTAGAGAGTAATGAAATTTATATCATAACAAATACAAATTTCCAAGAATAGTGTTAAAAGAATTAAAATTCAATGTCAAAACCCCAACTCATTTCATAAACTACAGTGCCTGTAATCCAAATTTATTTTTTGTGCAGAAAAACAACATAAGCTAAAATCTCTAATTCAAACTCAACAAAACCCAATACCCTGCCATTTTTTACATTAAAGGATTCTATAAATATTTTTTTCGAGGGTTCTAATTGAAGTTCAATAGAACCCAATACCCTACCACTTTTTACATTAAAATATTCTATAACTTTTTTTTTGAGCCTTCATTATTCTCAACAGAAGCTCAAAACTGTAATGCTTGAAAACGACAATTCACAGGCATACGCCCATACAGGGAGAGATCCCATACGGTTTTTTATTTTTTTGGGGTAACTTTTGAGTATGTTAGTAAAGGGAGAGGTCCTTCTAATGTTTGACAGAATGCCTCAGGGAGATGTCAATCCATGGAGTGAATGACAACATATTTGCACAAAATAGATGTGTTGAAAAGGGTTTAGAAGCTTTGGATTGAGATATACAACTTTCAGAGGAAATGAGGGGGTGTGTAGGAGGCTGACGAGGATCGAACCCTTGTTAGTGTTGCATAAAGAGGCAGCGGATGTGTGAAAAACCGTTCCCCATCATTGATTGCAATGATGGCCTTCGGGGCGAAGGAAGGCGGGGCGTGCAGGGGGTTCACGTTGGCCTAGAACCGAGGCATTGATGGAGGCATCTTTGGATGTATATTCTATGTGTATACAACCAAAAAGGATGAATATTAAATGTATATACAACGGATAGATATTTAGAAGGGTGAGGAAATAGAAGGAGTACTTGCAGCGAAAGGAGATGGATACTCGAGTGCGTATAGAACCAGAGGGGATGCCTATGGAGCTGAATTTAACGTGCATCCTCATTGAAACAAAAAACTCGACATTTTTCAGCATCCTCATCGCCTATGCAAAATGGAAGCTATGTAGCAGTGCACAAACAGTTCTGAAAACAATAAAAAATGATGAATTTTGTTTGAAGTTGCAAATGCAAAGGGGATTGAGCATAAACTTACCCGGGTAAACCAACGGATTCCAACCTGCGCAACGATAACAGAACAAATAAGCTGAAGAAAATTTGGCCCGGCCATGTAGAGGCTGTGAAACGAGGGTAAATGAAACCAAGGCAAATGAAACCAGGGAAAATAAGCATCAACAAGGATATTTGTGACGCTGCCTCCAATCGTCAGTAAATGCATCGACACTAACTCCCATCGAAGCAATCCTATCGACATAAATGCACCGCCAAGAGTAGATAAAGCAACATACGAGTAAGATCTATCCACTGGCAGTCCATCCTTTCTCGTGAGATTGTAACCGTCGATAGGAAATATGGGTTCCGCAAACTCCATTGAGGGAACGCCCAACATGTTTCCTTTTCTCATTTACAGTATGCGATGTATTCCTACACATTGTAGGCGGCGAAGACATTACAGGCGGTGATAGTAGTTGGCAAATAATGAGTTTATTTGTATAAAAGTTGAGGCAGTGATAGTCTCGGGTGGTGAAAAATCAAAAGAGACGAGACAAAAGCAATTTCAGCGATTAAAATATTGGGATTCTGGCAAACTCTTTTGAGTGGTAACTTGTTTCTCGAGAGGGAGTTTTCAGGCGTGAGACTTGTTTCCGCCGAAAGCTCAAGCTATATATAGCCTATCACGAATTAGCCGAAAAGATTTAATCAGCTAACTAAACATTTTGTTTTACTACCGCTTTAATCGGGCTTTGTGTCGATAATGCCCATCATTTGTACCATGTGAATCATTGTGATATTCCATCATTTGTTGTCAAAGGAGGAGTCCATCGAATTTTGCTTTTTAAGGAGTGGATCAGGTATTAAATCATTTTTTGGCTAATTTAATGGTTTATGATCCGCTTGTGTTGGCTTCTATCATCATTTGTAGTGGCATTCCACCATTTGTTGCCAAAGGGAGGAGTCTCAGATTGATACTAGTAACTTTTCCAAATTAACTGCATGTCACTTGCAATAAGCTCAACTTTGTTAATTACCCACGGCCCAGTTTCCTTTTGGGAAATATAGGCTCTCTATTGTCCTGAATCTGGCTGGAATTGCCAATGTAGTCCAATGGTTCTTACCGGACGGCAAAGTATACTGGGCAAGTTTTATTTACGCTAATAAGTGTGTCTATACCACGTTACTTTTAGGGAAAATGGTGAAAGCTATTGCCTACACATTAGGTTTACTCATTTCAGCCTTAACCAATGATCAACCTAGGCTACTAATTCTTGTCAACATTTTTTTATTAATTCAAAAGTGCACAAGGTATGCTCAAACAAATGAAAGAAAGATGTGTGACATATTCCTATTAGTTATAAAGCAGTGTTACCTGTGGACGCTGCTCCCTGTCTAATATCCTTGTCCCCTGCCTCCTGAAATGTCCTAGGGACAAGGGACACCAGGGATCTTACATGTTGTACCATGTTTTTTTTATTATTTTGACTTTTATATTGTAATTGAAAAAACCTATAGGTGTATAAATGAATTTTTAACACAAATGTTATATGAAGTTTCTATAATGTATATATGCATGCTTTATCCATGTTTTCATATGAATATTTAATGTTTCCCTATATATTTTAAATTTTTCTATATTTTATATAGTCGTCCCCCATCATCCCCAAATTTGGCTTGAAAATTCAAAACTTGGGGACTCATTGCACCATCCCCCGGCCATCCCCATCTTGAAAACTTGGGGTCACTATTATAAAGAGGTGGCTGAAAAGAAGGAATTTCTTTTTGAGCTTTTGATTATTTTTAGTTAGTTATCTGAATGGTAATAAACATCAATTGGTGATTTATGGTTATATTTCAATGGATTTATCTCATGGTGATGATATAAGATTGACAATGTCCTTGTAAAGTGTAATCAAGAATAAACAATATCCTGAATCTCTAAAGTGATAATTGATTAATTGGATGAACAACCTCTTTTTGTCTACTTTCTAGAGGTAAAACCAATATCCTTCCGCTTACATTATTGGGGAAAATATAACCAATCCTTCTCTATCACCTTTCATCTATATTAAAAACAATCACATATATTTCTTTATGTCATTATTTTAAGGGGGGCATGTCTACGCCACCACTTGCACATTTTAGAACTCTTTCCTTGCATCAATGTTGTATTGTGTTTTTCTTTTGTAGATATCAAGTGTTATAGATTTATTTTTGTATTTTATGATATATATAATGCATGTTTACAATTTTTTTGGCATTATTTGTGTTAAAGGTTTCATTTTTTAACTTGCTTATCTCATAGATCTTAGCTTGGTGGCAAAGATCTCTTTGTTGAAGACTATTGCAAATCTTACAAAAAGTTTTAATGTTTGCACTTTTATCTTTGTACTTTAGCTAGGCCTCCTCATGTTTTGACATTAGCATGCTAAAGTGGGGCCAATGTAAGGTCAAAAATTGCACGCCCTACAATCTTCACATTGAAATTTTCACCCATTTGAACATTCATTCAATAACACATGCCTTAGGGCCATTAAATCATGATTTTTTCTATTTCTCCTTGATTCACATGCTAATCTAAATTTTCTATATTAACTTGCTTGCAACTCAACACATTCCTATGACTTTATCACTTCCAATATTTTATCATTTTCACACCTTCTAGATATTTTTGCGATCATGCAGATGTCTTTGTGATCATGCTATTGTCTCATTGTTAAAAAAATTCTAAGTCATTCTATTTGAAATAAAATTTTATTTTATAATGGTATTATCTTCTTCTTTCATTTACACTCTATCCCTAATATCTACTTCTTTCCTCTATGCATGCATTTTATTCTCATCTTCTTTTTTTAATCTAGACACCACAAATTAACCACTCATTCCCAATTCATCATTTTCCCATTAATTAGTTACCTAAATGATTATTTTATTGATGATTTGCATAATCTATCACTATCCCATATTTCTCGCTATTTATTATATAACTTATTAATCAATTAATTACCCTTCTTATGATTCATTTTTGTTTCCTCCCTAATGTTAATTAAGTAAATATAAAATTAAATAATCTTTTCCCATAATTTTTCCAACTTAATTAATTAAATAATTTATTAATTAAGACTAATTAATTCCCATTAAAATCTCTTCTAATTTTTAATTCTACATCAGCCTAATCCTCCAACTTTCAATTCTAACAATCAAATATCTTCAATTGGTTACGAATCTAAACTTGGCATCATTTAACATGCATCTCTATCCTCATCATGCTCTCAAATGTGTGAGCATGTCACCTCAACCACCTCCTTTGTTCACATATGTATGACCATGTCTTCATGGAAGCATATTTGACTTCCATATCAACCCCCCTTCATGATCCCATATGTGTGAGCATGACTCATCCCACTCTTTACTATCGTGGAAGTTTTGTATCTCTCCACATCACCCCATTCCATTTCTTGCACATTTGTGAGCATATCATTTACACGTCACCTTGCTCACACATGTGTGAGCATGCCTTCCATTCCACCTCATGGGACACATGTATTATCCTCTTTTCCCACTTTTGAACATTTTCATAAGAGTACAACTTTAATATATGCCTTGATTCTCCTCAAATCCTATCCCCCATCAACTTTACATCTTGGTCCTTGATTTTCTGTATAGAAAATCTATAAATTGGATGTCTTCCATTCTATTTTCATCAACACATGAAATCATACTATCATTTTATCCATTTCATCAACTTAAGATATCATATCTACATTTTATTACTTTGAGAATTAATCCATTATATCCTCAATCTATTCTTATGATGGTGCACAAAGCAATCCACATTCCACAATTGTAATCAATATACATTTGGTTGAGCACATCATGTGGAGCATTGGGTGCACTTCACTTTAGTTCAGTCAAAGGAGCAAGGGGAACAAAATAAAAGGTTTCATTTAGTTTGTATGAATCTTTATTTTTATTGTATCATGTTGTCTATTCCTTTTTTTGTTTTCTTTATTTTGGCATGCTCCTTGGGACCCATGTCTTTGTCAGTTATTGTTTATATAGGTTTTTGTTATATTTTTTATGTGTAGGCTCACAATTTAGCACTTACACCCTATGTTTCAATGCTTACAATTCTAGATTAGTGCTACCACATCTTAAAACACTTGCACATTTTATATTATTTTTTAGCTTTTTGTCTCATTTCTAACATCTATTTTTTAGTTTTTCTTATTATCATGTGCCAATGCAGGTCATTAGCCTTGTTTCATCTTTTTTCACTATATTGCAATTTTTTATTTGTAGGATAACATGTTTTCTGCAAGAATTTCCACTTCAATTTGGTGCTTATGCTCTTGGTATTGAAACCTTTTATTAGCACGGCACAAAATTGGTGTCCATGTACCAACACTTCTTCCCTACATTCAATGCTTTCACACTTGGTGAAATTTTTCTATTATTATCATTTTGTGCCTTGACATGTTGGTTTTTCACTTTTTCATTTACTAATGTGTATTCCTTAGTATTTCCATTATTGCTAGCATTCTATTTTGTATGTCATCATATTTTTCAAAGAAAAAAAAAAAACACTAATATATTTATCTACTATTATGAGCAAGTTCATGATTCCAATTTTATACACACGATTCTTCTATGTTTTAGCACTTCCATAGTTTTATCAATTTGATTGATTCAATACAATTCTTATTTCCTCATTTCTATTATATGTTTTATCTTTTTTTGTTTTTTCCAAGAACTAATATTCATGATTCAATTCCTATGATTTGTGTATGCTCATCTTCAATAGAGTCATTATCATGTCCGACATAGCCTTGGGGCCCTTTTTTTATTAGGACACAAGGTGAGGTGACATAAATAGTTGTAACATGTACTTGTAGATGTACTTTTGTTCATGAATCTAAGCCTCACATACCATTGTGATATAAATAGGATACCCTATAGAGCTTGTCTATCCTAGATAAGACCTTTTAGTGGTTTCTTGTTTATAATATACATCAGATACCATTTAGACCAAAAAAGTTACTCACAAAATACTTGCAAGAAGTAGAGGTAGAGCTCACTTTTGGTAAGGATTTAAGCCTCCAAGGTAAGGGGTCCATTGGTAGTCAATGAAATTCCATTCTCTAGCTAACTACACCTTTGGTAGGTATTATAAATATGGGACAAGAAAAGGTTA
>VDFB02195261.1:0-29894 GCA_007258455.2 Sequoia sempervirens | reverse complement strand
TATTATTTTGTCCATTTTTTGAGATTTTCTAAGGCTTCTAAGGTTTTCAAATTTGAATTTGAAGTTGTATTGGAGAAATTTCTCAAGATGAAAACTTTAATATCTCCCAAATGGTACAAAATATTGAGATGATTCTTCTACCATCAGATACATTTTTCAATTCCACTCATCAGGGTAAGTTTTCAAGTCTATACAAGCTCGTTTGAATTGACTTACTAAAAATAGTAAGTGATTATTTTTGACCTTATCAGACTTTTGATTGTCTTACACCTCTTCAGTGCCATCATTGAACTCAAAACAACTAAATAAAATAATGAAAAATATTTTTTTTGGGTGATGCAAGATTTCCCCTACACTACTGGATGCTATTGCGTCATTCTACCACTATGAAAACCTATTAAAACTAAATTAGTATCTTTTCTCTATAGAACCTTGACATTTTTCTATTTTCACTACCCTTTTCCATTTTCATACACCAAGTATTGCACACACTATATAAAATCCTCATATAAGTTTTTTTATTTAACTTGTTTTTCTTATCCAACATTATAAATAGACTAGGCTAAGATCACACACATAAAATATTCTCTTCACTATAGTAGGGTTGAAAAACACCAAACAAGGGCTCAATGGAGTATTATCTAAAGTAGTATCATATTTCCTTTTGTTCTAGATCCAAGATAATTTCTTATCTATCAATAGATTAAATCCAAGTTCTATAACCTCTATGAATATACATGAATCATTAGATATCTACCCCAATAATTTCAAGGCTACACAAAAAAACTTGATCTGACTATACACCATTAATGTGTCTTTTATGAATTGGAAATGAATGTCATCATTTTAAAATTTTGTTATTCTAGATTTCTCTATAGTATATAACTATTTTTCACTTTTTATATTAGGATGCTATAGCAACTCTATGCATGTATACCTAAATTATACTGTAGGATTATAAAATTTCTTATACCAGTTTGTACATCCTTCATCTAATTTTTTTTCTCTTTAATCTATAAATCATGAAATCTTCCTATAGCTTCCCTTTTTATTTTACCACTTTCTTTTTATAGATTTACTCTATCTAGCATTTAGTAGTTTCTTTATAATACACACAATAAAATAAGAAAAAAATGATAAAAATTATTTTATGTATCTTCATTCTTACTATTCACTCCTTATCATATGATTATCACATCATGTTTATCATGATGATTATCACATTCTTCTCTAGGACTATCACACCTTTACTTGTTCATGTGTTGTTTTCCCTCCCCTTCAACTCATTGCATTTGATAGATGTAACAAGTTAAGAGGCATAGTTTAATCGAATAATACAAAAGTATATATTGACAAGTGATGCACTGTTGTACTTAGTTTGGCTCCTTCCTATATCTTTATATAGTCCTAATTAACATTCATTTGCACTTACCTCCATATGTTTGTCTTTATCACATCCCTAATTATATGCATTCCCACACATTCACTATCATTAATCATTAATTGCACATATTTTATTTACTCATATCCATATATTCATTCCCCACCTTGAGATTTGTGCTCTCCTATCTTTAGTCAATCATGCTGAGCTCAATTTCAAGTATAAGCTACTCATGATTGACCCTCAAAATTCAAATTCTCAAATTTATATATTTTTCAAAATTTGACAACTCATGCCTACTAACTATTATGAGCCAGCTTGGTATGTGTTTGTCAGATATATTTCTATGTATTTGTATTTTAAGATATTTGATATGAAATTGATTCAGAAAATTATTAGAAAATTACAGGAAGAAAAAAATTTAGTAGCATTTCAATATGGAGCACTAAAAGACATCCATTGAATCATAACTAGCATGCATGATACTTGCATGCTTAAAATGTTGTCTTTGAATATTTTCTCAAAATTGTAAAACTAAATTGACAAAGAGGTTGACTTCGGAAAACATGACCACACAATTCGACAACTTCCCCAAACCATTTTCAGATACTACCACTATATAAAATCTTTAGATATCAAAAATCAAAACAACGAAAGTTGTAAAACTTGCATACAGTGAAAACATTGGCCAAAACTATAAGTAGCCCAACAATAGCCATTGTGATCATAACTGTGCATGATGTTAAATATAATATGAAAATCCCTTAAAATCAATCAGCTTCCTTAACATATTTTATGACATTAGAGTAAGAGAGTGTCCTCTCTTTCCAATGTGAATCTACAAATTATAATGGCCGACATTCCAAACATAAATGGATCTGCCTTAAATAATAAAGATGGATACAACAACTTCATCTTCAAGCCAGATTCTCGTCAACTCCTCAGTCATTTCTTTCAAGTAATAAGATTAATAGTAGCAGAAAGACAGGGATTAACCAATGTCAAAATAATTAAAGAATAATGGTTCATCCTTATTCTCCTCATTGCCGCGGTCTGGCAGGTTGCTGCTCTTCTGAGATAGAGGGAGCTGAGAGTTCTCTACCGTCAGGACCACTTCGGGGAACTCTGTAACAACTCTTTTTGAAGATAAAGACACTTCAGGCTGGAAAAGGTCGTCCCCACTGCCACATAAATTCTAAAATCACAGCCGAAAAAGACCGAAAATCATCACACAACATATCTAACAATTTATGGCTGGGTAGATTGTGGTCTCCCCAACTAGTGATAGATCAAGTCACCACAGTGGGCCTGACAAGAGCTAATACCCTCTGAACTAAATATGGGCATGGAAGTCAAGGAATTCTGTTAATGATAACGGCACTACTTGTGCAGAAGAATGTAATTGGTTCGACCACGTCATCACAAATAGTACGGGCCAGAATTGGTGGATTTGCTAGAACAACATCAATATTCAAATGAAGGCCTATCTGTTTTTGATAGTGTGACCCTCTTATAACCACCAACTACAATTTTGTCTTAAAAATATTCAGCCGAGTCCCTTGTAACGTGAGGTATTAGCATTGCGTGATCGTGTGCCACCATAAATAGTAAGGGCCGGAGTTGGTGGATTTGATAGAACAATATCAATATTCAGAGGACGACCTAGCTGTTTTTGATACATGTTTTCCATGACCATCACTTCTTCATCAATAACGTACCAACAAAACTTATCATAATTTAATTGTTTGCCGACAGCCAGGGAATTAAGGAGAGAAGCTAGTCGTCTCTAATTGGTGCTGCTACTAGTGCCAACACCTAGAGTTTTGGGAGAATCTCACACCTGCTACTTCTTATTTTGCATTTTATTCACTATTTCTTTTCCAATTTGATCACAAACTTCTATAATGATAAATGCTAGTGTTATGTGTGGAGAGAGCTCCTTTTGCTCGAATGATAGTGTGACCCTCTTATAACCACCAACTATAATTTTGTCTTAAAAATATTCAGCCAACTCCCTTGTAAATTGAGGCATTAGCATTGCATGACCATGTGCCTAAAATCTGGGTCCCCATACATTAGAATTCAATTATAAAATCTTCATGTATTTATTATCACATGAAAAATACAATGAAATAGTAGAAAAGTAGTCAAGATCAATTTAGAAATGTGAGGATCGAACTGAACCAACACATAAATATCTTCTAACAACTAAAATATTATATAAAAATCACCATTCACTTGAGAAATCAAAAATTATCCCCTCAAAATGGTTGAGACGAGCTCACCTCAAATTGGGACTTTACCAATGTAAATAATTGTAACAAAAAGCAAAATTAGGCTGAATTAATGCTATTTATAGACTCATCTCTAAAAAAATTAGGAAGAAGTATATGAAATTCTTAACAATTTATCAAAACAATTGAAAATAAATAGAATTGGGTTTCTCTTTCTTAACTCAAATACCAAGATTGACATTTACCTCTTTCAATTTTTCATAAATTTAATAGTCATTTAATCATTTTTGCACTAAAGCTCTATTATATTTGTATTTAAATTCTAAGTCACATAATTGAATAGAAGATTCATATAATAGTGCTAAAGATGAATTTGACATCAAGGGTTTAATATTTTATTTTATATTTGAAATAGTGATTTAGCACCTCACAACCAAGAGCCTAACATGAAAAGATGCTAATCTCAATTTACTTTACCCATCAAATTTCCTTGGCACAAGCCTTATGTTTCAAGTCAAGATACATATTACTTACCAATTATATGGAAGAGATTGTTGAAAAAATTATACTTAGAGGTCCATGTTAGGATTAAGTGTCAAACAACTTGCATTCCTAATGTTCATATTTATGATTAATAAGTAGTGGGGTTCCCATTTGACATTTGGCAAGTTGTAAGTAGTATTGGGTCCCAAAATCCTAATTGCACAATCCTACAACATCGACCTATCTTAAAGGCTAGGGATTTATCTTCATGAAGATAGTTAAGGATTCATCAATAGGGTATGATGATTAAGGCCAACACTTAAGAATGGGTATTTCCTCCTTCACGTTGGGCTTCTAAACTTAGGAAGGTGTTTCTAGAGCTATCCTTGATGGAACACTTGACAAAAATGATAAAAAGAAATATTACAAACAAAACTATATACATTGTATGATATACCCCAAGAATTGTCACCAAGTCTATGATTTACTAACTTCCTATAGAACCTATTGTTATGTTGATAATAGTATCCTTGAAGATGTGGAAGATCTATTGTCATGCACCTACCTAAACATTTTCATTAAATATTATTCCTACCAATTCCATTACAAGTCATAAACTGAAGATATTAAAGAGGTGATAGAAAAGTTCTAGACATTTTAATATTTGAAAATGAATAATGACAACCAATCATGGTATTTATTCCTAGCCCAACGATTACTAAAAAAAATATAGATTAAATTATATTATCAAGGGGTGGCATATGAAAGGGCATGACTATTGGATGTAAAGGGGTGTTTAAATTAAAATTAAATTATAATTACCAAGGGTAGTGACTAATGGTTCAGTGTTGTGACTCCTTCCAACCATAAGATATTAAAGGTAATTCATTTCAATGAGAGGATCATATCATTGAAAATGAATATTATGTGACTTTTGCAAGTAAATATTACAACCAAAGAGGACAAAACCCCTCCAAGGAAATCAAGATGTTTAAGGACAAAAACCCCTAACTTGGGTAGACATTAGATACATTCATAGCTACATGTTTGAAGGGAGATTATAGAAGGTCCATTCTCATAATTAATCATAAAATTATAAAGTTGAATATTATATAATTAAATTCATAATTTTATATAAAATAATATTTATAAATAGTATACAATTATTTTGAGTTAGGAATATTGTTCAAGGAAAAATAGGAAATAATCTAGAAAGGGACATTATAATTGGTATTAGAGTGTAGAAATCTTGTTAGATTGAGGGTCTAAATCTAGTTAACATGGTGGAGCCAAAGGGATCAAAGGTCTTTGGGAGAGGAAGAAAGAAAATGGAGGTAACACTATAAGAGGAAAAAAATCAAATTAGTGGTAAACCCAAGATGGCCGATCAAGATGAGTGGAATATTTTTATCAATTAGATGACTGAAAGGAATGAAAAATGATGAAACAACATGAGGAAATCAATTAATTACTCATCTGAATGATGTAAAACATGAATATTTTTAACACAGACACAAAATAGTGGGATAGAAGGGTGACACTAATCTAAATAGAGTAACCATAAATAACAATAGAAGTGGGTCAGCACCATGTCATACTCAACCTACATTCCTACCTAGAAGAGAACCACCCCAAGAAGAAGTGTCAAACCACAAAGCATTTGAGGCTTATGCAGATGAATATTCAAGGATTGATCATGATGTTAGACATCATATTCCTTTCATACAATTATTCAATGTTAGGAATTGATCTAGGGGAAGACAAACCATGCCTTAAGGAAATAGATATCTACAACAAAGATTAATCAAGATGTTACAAGTCCTACATTTGATGGTTCAGGAAGAGCCATACTGAGAGCTTGGGTCCAAAAATTGGACACATATCCTCACTTAGTCGTATGCTAGAAGAGGAAACCACTAATTTTTCTATTATTCATTTGGATTGGATTACACATGAGTGATGGAATCATAGATTATCGTGCACAAAAACATCAATGTATTGTGACATGTGTTGAATTTACACAAACATATAGATTTGATCAAAAACATCTAGAGAGGCATTTCAAAGAATTAACATAATTTAGACCTAGTAGGCATCAGTAGAGGATTATGTGGTATAATTTCAAACAATTTTATTCATGGTAACATATGTTATTGAGTAAAGATTCACTTGTTCATTGAGGGATTAACAAAGTCAATCTAAGACTTGGTGAGTGCTCTTGGCCCTAAATCTCTACAAGATGCAATTAAAAAGGCATTTAGGTTGGAAGATTCAACAACCAAGAATAAATTCCATCCCAACTGAATGCCAACAAAACAACATGAGGAACCCTTCCAAAAAGATATCTCTCTTGACCAATTGATAGTATTTCCTCCAAAACCAAACAAGGGTGAGGAAACTAAGAATGAGCTTTGGAGGAAGAAGTTGTGGTTTTCTTGTAGAGAGCCATGGAGCTAGGCCATAAATGCTCGAGGAAGGGGAAAATTCACTATATAAATGTTCATCCTAAGGTGGACTTAGAGACAGAAGAACCCAAGTCTAAGGCTACGACTAATGAGATAGAGTACAAAAGAAGAGAAGAGGAGATTTCAAGAGGCACTCTTACTACTCTTTTTGGGGTCCCTAAGTACCATGCTTTTAGAGTTTGAGGATTCCTACAAGGTCACAAGGTGATAGTGTTGATTGACAGTGGAGCTACTCATAATTTCATATATACATATTTGGTTGCTATGAGAGGTTTGGGTACTAACAAGCTTAATGGGTTTAATGTTAGGCATGTGAATGACAATATTATTCCTTGTAGGAGGAAAATATAACAACCTAGCTTATCCTTGGGAAGATATCAAGTTAAGGATGATTTCTATGTGGTAGAAATGGGAAATATAGACTAGTATTGGGCATTCAATGGTTACATTCTCTTGGTAGATACTTTCAAGATTCTCAAAAGATAGAGCTAAGTTTCCAACATAACGGGAAGGAGATGATACTTCAAGTAATTTCAAATGGAGTGCCAAGCATGATGGAGATGAAAAGAATGGAGGTCCATGTTTAGGAAAACCAAGCCACTTAATGCATAGAGATTTTCAAGGATTCTCTCCAAATATTGGGGACACGAGACCTTTTGGGAAGGAATCAATATTTTAGCATGGTTGATTGGAACTTTAATGAAGGGATCATAATGATTGTTATTTTCCCTCTTAGTATTGTTTCTAGATATTTTCTTGGCCTTTCATATCCCTTTGGGATAGCCATAAAGAAGAATTTGAAGATTCATCTTCCACCCTTAGTCCTTGAGGAGGAATTTGGGAATGATTCAAGAAGCTTTCCAACCAAGATTTCTTTAATTTTTAGAAAATAGAATCAAAATGATAGTGATGAAAAAATATTTCAATTGATAATATTATCTTCAAAAAGTTTTATACCAATAGAGGGAATAGTGTGGGGTATCATGACTAGCAAATATGAATTCCTAGAAAAATTCCATACCAATGATTTGGAAGAGATATTTGTTCCTAATGTTGAAGCTTACACATACGATGATAACGTCATTAAGGAAGCAAGGTCATTATGAAAACTAGGATTAGTGTGTATCAATACTAGAAAAGATAGTTAAATTGTTAAAGTGCCCAGGATCAACTACCATGGATCCTTGTTATGTCATCTTAGCATGAATTGGATAGAGTTTTTGGAGTTTTCATTGCTTTAGGACAAGCAATCTTGGGAAGGGTGAATTTTCATGCCCTCGCCTAAAAATTTCCATTAAATATTATGCCTACCAATTCCATCATAGGTCATAAATTGAAGATATTAGAGAGGCAATAGAAAATTTAGACATTTTAATATTGAAAAAGAAGAATGTAAAATATTCATGGGATTTATTCCTAGCCTAACAATTCCTTAAAAAAGGAAAATTAAATTATAATTAACAAGAGGTAGCATATGAAAGGTCGTGACTATTGGATGAAAATGGGTGTTTAAATTAAAATTAACTAATAATTATCAAGGGAAAAAACTTATGGAAAGGTTGTGACTCCTTCCAACCATAAGATATTAAAGTTAAATCATTGCAATGAGAGGATCATATCATTGGAAATGAATATTATGTGACTTTTTCAAGTAAATATTACAGCTAAAGATGACAAAACCCCTCCAAGAAAAATTGAGAGATTTAAGGATAAAAACCATTAACTTATCTTAGCAAGTTAGTGGATGGAAATCCCTAACATGGGTAGACATTAGAGACATTCATAGCTACTAAATATTTTAAAGGAAGATTATAGAAAAAAAGAAAGATAAGGTGGACATTCTTAGAATTATTCATTAAATTATAAAGTTGGATATGATAATAAAATTCATAATTTTATATAAAAGTAATATTTATAAATAGTATACAATTATTATTTTGAGAGAATTTTTGTTCAAGGAAAAAATAGGAAATTTTCTAGAAAGGGACATTACATGTGTGCATACATGACATTATTCTCCAAAAATAATTGCTATTGAGGGGATATGTGCACAAAGGAAGGGGCCAAAAAATGGCCAAAAACTATTTAAGAGGATAAATAGAGGAAACACACTTGCATAAAAATATGAGTGCAATGAGGATTTGATACCTTATGAAGGAGAGTACATTTAGGTTTGGTTAATCTAAATATAAATGTACTCACATTATAATGTACTTATGTTCTAACATAGGTGCATTTAGGTTTCATAAAAGTAAAAAGAAAAAAGTGTAACACTTGGGCTTTATTTTCATTTAACCCTATAAATAAAAAGTGTAAAGTGAGTTTGGTATCATGCATGTGTATTTGAAGATCAATCAATGTATATTAAAATGACTAGACATAAAAGAGGCAATTTTTTTAATCAAATTTTTAGTGGATTTAGCTATGGTGAATTTTTTTCTTAAATGTGTTTAGATTAGTTAATTTATTTTGTGTAGTTAATCAAAACCTGCCTCAAAACCTTTTGTAAGGAAGCTAAGGTAGCGGAACAACTTCCTACACTAATCTTGAGGGGAGGATAATGTAAAACCTTTAAAATTTTGAGCATCATAGTATTACTCCTTGGCTACTATCAATCTTGAACATCATAGTATTTCTCCTTGACTACTATTAATCTGAAGCATCATAGTATTTCTCATTGACTACTATCAATCTCGAGAATCCTAGTATTGCTCCTTGACTACTCTCAATCTCGAGAATCATGGTATTGCTCCTTGACTACTATCAATCTCGAGCATCATAGTATTGCTCCTTGAATCATGCTTAGCACTATAACTAGAAGATAGGTTTCTAGCTTAGAATAAGTAGATTACTGTTGTACCCAAAATAAAAAAATTTGCTCATTAATGCATTTTGGTAAAAATGGTCAAAATCTTGTAAAATTGTCATCAAAAGTCAAAAAGGCTAAAAGTCTCTAAAAATAGCAATTTGCTATTCTTAGAAATTTCACAAAAATAAACGAACCATTGGTTTTTCTGGGTTTATTATCAAGAGGATGCTTGCAAAATTTTGAAAATTTTGAAATTA
This sequence comes from Sequoia sempervirens, assembly GCA_007258455.2. Taxonomy (NCBI): domain Eukaryota; kingdom Viridiplantae; phylum Streptophyta; class Pinopsida; order Cupressales; family Cupressaceae; genus Sequoia; species Sequoia sempervirens. Next base: position 20,265 of record VDFB02195261.1, on the reverse strand, counting down.
GGGTTTCAGGCCCCTATTTTGAGAAAAACCCTAAAAAATAAGGTCTTTCCAGAAATGGCTCAAAATGATTTTGATTGGTTAATCTTTCATCATGATCACATTGGTCCAATTAGAATCATCAAAAAGTTAGTTTTCCTCTGGTGGGTCTATTTCACTTTTTTCAAAAGAAAATTTAGGACCTCTAAGGTCATCAATGGAGGATGGCAAGATACAAGGTGTCAAAATCTAAGCCTCAAATGTTGCATAGAATAATCCACAGTAAAAGATGCTTGAAAAATTGTGAACGAAGGAGGGGGCTTCGAAAAGTTGAAAATTGCAAAAAATAAATTGTCTGGAATATTGGATGTTTCGTAGATCACGCACGTGCAACGACAGACACAATCAACACATCAACAATAGTGACTAACAAAATTGACAAACATGTGAAAGGCTGGTGTTGGTGTTGCATGTGGACAACGAGTGCAGTTGGAAGATGGTGATCACGGTAAACGCAGTTGATGACATGGTTAGTACTGAGCTCAATAAGGATGAAAACCACTAAAAAATGACCAAGTATAGAGTGCAAAAGCACCCATACTGGCCAAGGTTTCCCAAGGTTTTAGGCAGTTAGAAGTGCTTTAAAGGTTTGTAGCTACAAATAGTATCTTGCCATATATGATCAGGCTTTCTAATGAATTAGTCAGCTAGTCCAAAGGAGTCATCAAATGCCATGAAATGTAGATCAAGTGAAGACACACCACAAAAAAAAAAGGGATCATCAAGTTCTTGAAGGAAAAGTGCCCCTGCTAGCCAGGGGCGCCCATGAATTCAAAGGGTCAAATGCACTTGTTAGGGTTTGCAGTGTTGGAGGTCTTCTTCAGAATTCTTCCAGCTTCGCAATGAATCCAACATCCAATTCATGTGACCTATCAGATGCTTGAAAATGAAGATCAAGCAAGAGATGTTGAAAGTCAAGAAACTCAAAATTGACCAAGTCTAGAGTAGAAAAGTGCCCCTACAAGCCAAGGGCGCCTAGAATTTTGAAGCATCAATTTTAGTTTTTTAGCTTTCATGACCTCCAATAGGTCCTCCTTAGATTTTGTCAAGCTTCGCAACGAATCCACCAACAAGTTCATCAAATAATTCAAACACCACCAAACGAAGATCAAATTCATGTGTTTTCATTATGGAAACAAAGTGAAAATTATACCTTCTACACACAAAAGTGCCCCTGTTGGCTAGAGGGCCTAGAAATTTGATCCATCAGAATCAGCTTTCATGATCTACAAAACCATTCAACCTTTTTAGAATTCTTCAAGCTTTCCATTGAATATCTTATCTTGTTCATGAGATCCATTAGTCAATGACAATTACGAATCAAAGCATGAGAGGTGCAAATTGAAGAATTTGGAAACCACTTAAAAAATGGTTAACACTAGAGCCAAAAGAACCCCTACTGGCTAGGGGCACCCAAGAATTCAAGCATCCAAAACTAGTTTTTGTGGTTTGCAGCTCCCAATATGATCTTCTCATATTTGATCATGCTTCACAGTGAATCTATCAGCCAATTCATAGAACCTTTCAGGCATCCAAAATCAAGGATCAAATCGAGGTGTTTTATCACCAGAAAAGATGAAAATCTTCAAAAATTTACTAACTCTAGAAAACTTGGACGCCTTATCTCAAGGTGGGCCCAAGTCAACTTGAGTAAATCAAATTTTTGAAGACTTTGCCCATGCTTGGCCACCCAAAATTTTAGGGATACTCTAAGTTAACTAATATTTGTGCCAAATGACTCCTAAAATTAGGGTTTTCACAAGTTAACTATTGCTTCCACCTCCAAAGTCTATTTATCAAGCATTTAGGCATCCTTTTTCATTATTCTCACAAGTTGAAATCAAATTCCAAACACAAAATTTTCTTATCTACAATATTTGAAGGATCAAATGAAAGGGGTTTTCAGCATTCTTCATATTTCCGAGTTTAGGTTGCACAAAAGAACATCTTTTCACAAGGTGTGTTTCTAAGGCATCAATTTTTAGAGGGAGTAATTCATAGTTTTCATCTTCTGATGATTTGGGTTATCTTCTTTTTCAATCTTCTCTAAGATTGAAAAAATTTCAACAGCTTCTTTAGCATCCTTTGTCGTAGGTTTTCTCACATGTTCAACAAAAATTATTTTTTTCAAAAATTTGACCAACTGGGTTTTTCCAACACAAAATTGGCCACAAAACCCACATCCGAGATTTTTTTTAGAAAAATTTCTCTGTTGCCTCTACTTTTTAGGGTTTCTAAAAAAATAAACTTTTTTAAAAAAAATGATCAATCTAGGTTTGTTCAGCATTCAAGCACCTACAAAACCCATGTCTCAGAATTTTTTTGGGAAAAAAATTGCTTTGTAGCTTCTACCTCTGAGGGGTTCTTGCATGTCCATGAAAAAATCAGTTTTTTTGAAAAATAGATGATCTAGATCTATTTGGCATGATGTTCTCTACAAAACCCATATCTTAGATTTTTATCCAAAAATCTATCTTTTTCTGCCATTCAACAAAGCTATTTTTAGTTTTTGTGCAGAACTTGTCCAAGCATATTTGTGTTCACGTTCAAACTTCACAGTTTCATCATGCAATACTCCATTGAGAAAAATAAAGAAAAGCATTAGAGAAGCATAAAGCTACAAAAGAAACAGATGTCATCACTCCATTTGCAAATTTGCCAAAGTTACCCATCAATCAACTATAAGTTGACACATGTAGATATTTCCAGAAATAGAACTCAAGTAATGACAACGGTTAACTCGAAGCCTTTTCTAAGTCTAACTGACCATCCACTTTTCATGCATGTCTATCCTTGGAAATATTTATTGTACAGTTGAAGCTTTCTTTAGGTTTAGATCAGTTAGCTGATGTAGTCTTTCCAGTTAACTACTAGTTTACTTTGTTTAGACATAGGAATAAATATTGTTGATTGGCAAGACTGATTGTTAACACAAGAAATTTTAGAGTTCCCTACTCCTATGTTTGTGTATAAATAAGAGAAACCTTTCTCACTATTTCTTAACTATTATTACTATAGCAAAATTGTTGAGCCTTAGTGCCTTCAAGCTTTTCTAGTCAATATTTGTTCACTTTGTTCAATGTAAATTTGGTTGATTGTATATTGTATGTGTGTCCTCTTGATACAATCTGTTGTCCCAAATGTGTAATTATTGTGGGTGTTTGAGGAAATAAATCTTATGTTGATAGTGCTTTGATCCAAAGTCTCAAGATCTTTCAGTATTACTATTTTTATAATCTTTATTTTGATCTACACCTCAAAAATACAATGAGTCTTTCAGGGGATTTTGGGATCAAGTTTATCGTTTCATGTTTTGTTTTTATAATCTTTATTTTAGCCTACACCTTAAAATTACAATGAGTCTTTGAGGGAATTTTGAGATAACTTTTATTGTTTAATGTTTTGCTTTTATAATCTTTGTTTTATCTTTCATTTGAAAGTACAATGAGTTTTCAGATGCGTTCTAGAAATAAGTTTTTCTAAGGTTCATGTTTACCAAATCATTCCCAGTTTGCTTCTAAATCATCTTGCTATGAATTTACTCGAGGAGATAGAAATGTTATAGTTTTAGGCCTAGTTGTTTTTAAAGTTATGAAACCAGAGAAAACCTTAGCTGCAATGCAAAAAGTTTTATAACCTTGTGCTTTCATCTGAGATAAAAAGATAGCAATTTTGTTTACTTTTTCTTTTTACGCATAATTAGAAAAAGAGGGAGCTTCCCCTACTAATTTGAAGAGAAATGTAACTTTGCATAGTTTTCTATTTCCAATATGCACACCAAAGGTGCAAACTAAAATGCCAATAGTTTTTTGGTGCTCACCATGGGGCACAAGGCATAAAATTTCAAGAAAATCTAACAATTTATGACACAAAAATGACCATCTGGCATCCTATTGCATGATCCATTTAGAAGCAATGGATGATAACAATAATAATGTTGGAAATGATGATAGAAATTAGAGATGTCCACCCTCATTACCATGGGGTAATAACATTGGACCCTTGGATTTTTAGGTAAATCATGAGTTACCTAAAGGGTCAAGGAAGCACCTTCCCCGGTTTCACAGTGATGGAACTCAACACCTGGATGAATATTTTTTGCATTCACAATGGCTTGTGCCATCTTGCATGTGGCACATGAAGAGATCACAATGCATCTCTTTGTGGAGAGTCTTGTGAGAAATTTTGTCGACTAGTTCAATCACCTGGAGCCAGCAATTATTGCAAGCTAGGAAACTATAAGCTCGAGAAGTTTTTGGTGAGATTTAAGACCATTGAAGACAGTCATCTATTATTTTCCCAACTTGCAAATTTAAATATGGAGCACAACGAGCTCATGAGGGATTTTATGGAAAGATTAAAATTGTCTTGTTATACAAATTTCTTCTACACTTAATCCATCACTAAAGATTCTAATGAGTTGTTTCACAAATTCTCTTCCATCAGAGATAGCCTTCTTCCTATAGATGACAAAAGAAATAGAATTGAAAACTACACAAGAAAACACCATCAAGTTGGAGGATAATATGATTACTTCTAGATTGATGAAATTAGATTCTATCAGATCTCTAGCTCACCAACCGTACCAGCTGAAAGGAAATAATTTCCATCCTTTCAATAATTACAAGTCGCAGTTGCCAACACCTCCACCAAGACAAATAGTTGAAGTTGGACAAAATATAGTATTTTGTTCTTTCCATGAGATTGATACACATATCGGTACTACATATCCTGAGAACTTAAGAATGAATCAAATCAAGGGATACACTGATGTTGCACCCAGTTCAAGTTTTGTCACTACACCAAGTTTGAATGTTGTCTTACCACAAATAAACAACTTCAATGGCTACTCTGTTGCAAGATACTTTGAACCTGTTATTGAAGAAAAACCACTACTCTCTTGTAGTAAATCACAAAAGACATTTAATACATGTGTTTACACGTGCTTTTCACTTGAAAGCATAAAAGGAAGAAGAGAGGTAGAGAGATAAAGAAAAAATTAAGTGGTTGCAACTTCCACTTTTAAAAATTCACAAGAGAATTCTGAAATGGTTGCTCAAGACCCATCTTTAGCAAATTTTGACATTGTAAACTCCATGATGAAGACCAAGGTTAAGATTTCACAATTGGAGTATCTTCATTATCACCCTGAGCAACTAGACAAAATAATATAAATATGTAGAGAAAGAGGCTTCAATTCAGCCTACATTGCTCGAGTCATCTATTCTAGTAGGAGAAAAGCCTAAACCCTTCTATATATCTTTGTATATAGGAGGATTCAGATTGAGCGATTGCATCATAGATTTAGGAGCTTCAAACAATTTCATGCCTCTACAAGTGATGAATGCATTAGGACTTTCATGCACTAAGACGCAGGACAAGTGTTATTCACTTGAATCTAAGTTGTTGCCATTGTTTGGACAATTGAAGGATGCTCAAGTAAAGTTAGTAGCTTGTCCAGAGAAGAAACTAGTGATGAATATCCTAGTGGTTGAAATTCTAGCTAGCAAGGGGATGTTGTTGAGCTAGAGCTTTTGCAGAGAACTAGGTGGTGCGATGTAGTTAGATTGGTCATCCACAACCATTCCTGTGAGGGAGGAAAAATCAAGATAGAACTTGAGCCCAAATCTAGATTCATAGTGGTGAAATCCCCAGATCCCATTGCCCAAATTCTATATCAAGAAATAGGTCATGGTAATTATGTGACTCTGTCAGAGGTAGAAACTAAAAACTAGAAAATTGCTTGTTTTGAAAAGAGATTGATAGAGGATACAAAGTTATGGACAATAAAATTTGATGAGGGTTGTTCAACAACAGTTTCAAGAGTAGGGGAAATGATCATCTCCGCTGAAGGATAGTTGTGTCCATTTGCATATCGCCAAAAATTGGAACTCACTAAAGCTGAGAAAGAGGCACTTTTGTTAGGCCTCAAAAATGTTGAAGACACGGGAATCAAACTCCTATGTGTTAAAGGCAGTGTTACTTGGGCATGCATCCTCGGGTCTAAACCCCCCCATCCCCTTCCCAGAAACAACCAGGGGGATGGAAATAGTGTACCATATTCCTTTTATTTTGATTTTCATATCGTAATTGAAAAAAAAACTATATTGGCAATGAATTCTTAACAAAAATGTTATAAGCTATGTTTCTATAATGTATATATGCATGTTTTATCCTTGTTTTCATATGAATATTTAATGTTTCCCTATATATTTTAAATTATTCTATATTTTATATAGTTGTCCCCTGCCATCCCTAAACTTGGCCTCAAAAATTGGAAACTTGGGGACTCGTCCCATCGTCCCCTACCGTCCACATCTTGGAAACTTGGGGTAACCCTGGTTAAAGGTGATGAAGAGCTGATCAATGAGCCAATCAAAGGATATTTTCAAGTCAGACAGGATCACCTATGACATTATAGAAACTGAGTTTGGAACTCAATTGATTGGTTTGAAGCATTCAACATCTTGAGGATGAATGACAACAAAACTAATGCCTCAAGGGTATCATCTTTCACATTTGCATCATATTCTGACATTTGTCAGAGTACCTTTGCTTGGATATATGAAAACCTGAGAATCTTCATCCAGAGGAATTATCTCTTGCAATACCCATCAGAAGAGAAGTGAAGCCTTTCAGGAAAAAGAAACATCAATGAAAGGCTCTTCCTGCTACCATACAATGGGAAATATCTAAAAAAACACACTTCATCCCTTCAGAGGTGGAGTAATTTTTTGTAAATAATTTTCTTTTATTTTTGTAATATGTTTCCCCTTTCTGTAATGTGAATGTCATGTCGTAATGTGTTTCCCCATTCTATTAAGTTTTTTTCATGTTTTAGGTGATTAGGTAGTCTTGTTTTTAGGTGATTTTAGGAAAGTTCCAACTAATAGGTGGTTTAAAATGACCTCGACTCTATTGCCCAACTAATAAGACACTGGTCTACGCTTGAATATCCAAATATTATTGGTTCTCCTATGCCATAAGTATCCGACATGGTCCCCAGATAGAGCCAAATGTTGTACCCAAAATACAAAAAATTGCTTCATTAAGTCATTTTGGTAAAAATGGTCAAAATCTTGTAAAATTGTCGTCAAAAGTCAAAAAGGGTCAAAGTCTCTAAAAATAGCAATTTTCTATTCTTACAAATTTATGAAAAATAAATGGACCATAGGGTTTTTCTTGGATTTATTATCAAGAGGATGATCGCAATTTGTTTTTAAATTTTGAAATTAGGATTTCAGGCCCCTATTTTTAGAAAAACCTTAAAGATAGGATCTTTCTAGAAATGGCTCAAAATGATTTTGATTGGTCAATATTTCATCAAAATCACATTGGTCCAATCAGAATCATCAAACAGTTAGTTTTCCTCTGGTTAGTCTATTTCACTTTTTTTTGAAGAAAAGTTAGGACCTTTGAGGTCATCAGTGGAGGATGGCCAGGTACCAGGTGTTAGAATCTAAGCCTCAAACACTACATAGAATAATCCAAGGAAAAATATGCTCAAAAAAATGGTGAACAGAGGAGGGGGTTTCACAAAGTTGAAAATTGTGAAAAATAAACTAAATTTGGAATGTTGTATGCTTCACAGATCACACATGTGCAATGGAATATGTAGTCAACACATGAGCAATAGTGATCGACATAGTCAAAAAACACATGAGAGGCTGGTGTTGGTGTTGCACGTGGATGGCAAGTGTGGTTACCAGATGGTGATCGTGGTCAACACAGTTGATGATATGGTGAACATGAAGCTTGAGAAGGATGAAAACCATTGAAAAATGACCAAGTATGGAGCACAAAAGTTCACCTAGTGGTTAGGTGTGCCCAAGGTTTCAGGAAGTCAGAAGTGCTTTAAAGGTTTGTAGCTACAAATAATATCTTTCCAGATTTGAGTAGGCTTTCCAACAAATTTGTCAACTTGTCCAAAGGAGTCATCAAACACCATAAAATGTAGATCAAGTGAAGACACACCATGAAAAATGATTCAAGGATCATTAAGTTCTTGAAGGAAAAGCGCCCCTACTAGCCAGGGGCGCCCATGAATTCAAAGGGTCAAATGCACTTGTTAGGGTTTGTAGTGTTGGAGGTCTTCTTTAGAATTATTCTAACTTCACAATGAATGCAACATCCAGTTCATAGGACTTTTCAAATGCCTGAAAACAAAGATCAAGCGGGAAATGTTGAAATTCAAGAACCTCAAAATTGACCAAATCTAGAGCAAAAAAGTGCCCTACAGGCCAGGGGCACCTAGAATTTTGAAGCATCAATTTTGGTTTTTAGCTTTCATGACCTCTAGCAGGTCCTTAGATTTTGTCAGGCTTCACAATGAGTTTGTCAGCAAGTTCAACGAAGCAGTCAAACACCAGAAAATGAAGATCAAATTCAGGTGATTTCATCAAGGAAACAAAGTGAAAATTATACCTTTTGCACACAAAAGCACCCTTGCTGGCCAGGGGCGCCTAGAAATTTGAGCCCTCATTAATTAAATTTCAAGATCTATAAAACTAGTCAACCTTTCTAAAATTCTTTAGGCTTTCCATTGAATATCTTAGCTTGATCACGAGATCCATTAGTCAACAATAATTGTGGATTGAAGCATGAGAGGTGCAAATTGAAGAATTTGAAAACCACTTAAAAAATGGTTAACACTAGAACAAAAAGTGCCCTTGCTGGCCAGGGATGCCTAAGAATTCAAGCATCCAAAACCATTTCTTAAGGTTTACAGCTCCCAAGATGATCTTAGATTTGATCACACTCTGTAGTGAATCTATCAACCAACTCATAAGACCTATCGAGCATCCAAAATCAAGAATCAAATAGAGGGGTTTTATCACCAAAAAAGATGAAAATCTTCAAAAATTTACTAACTTTGGCAAACATGGATGCCTTATTTCAAGGTGAGCCCAAGTCAACTTGAGTTTACAAATTTTTTAAGACTTTTCTCATCCCTTGGCTGCCAAAAATTTTAGGGAGTCTTCGAGTTAACTGATATTTGCATCAAATGACTCCTAAAATTAGGGTTTTCGCAAGTTAACTGATGCTTCCACCTCCAAATTTTGTTTATCAAGCATTTGGGAATCCTTTTTCATTATTCTTGCAGATTAACATCAAATGCCAAAAACAAAATTTTATTCTCTATGACATTTGAAGGATCAAACAAAAGGGGATTGTAGTGTTCTTCATATTTTCGAGTTCAGGTTGCATAGAATAACATCTTTTTTATAAGGCATTTTTCTAGGGCATCAATTTTTAGAGGCAACAATTCATAGTTTTCAGCTTCTAACAATTTGGGTTATCTTCTTTTTTAATCTTCTCCGATTGGAAAAATTTTCAATAGCTTATTCAACTTCCTTTTTCTTAGGGTTTCTCACATGTTCAACGAAAATCAATTTTTTTGGAAATTTAACCAACTGGGTTTTTCTAGTACAAAATTGGCCACAAAACCCACATCCCAGATTTTTTTGAAAAAATTGACCCACTTCCTCCACTTTTTAAGGTTTTTGAAAAAATATTTTTCAAAAATGATTAGTCTAGGTTTGTTCAACTTTCAAGCACCTACATAACTGATGTCTCAAAAAATTTCTGGGAAAAAATTGCTTCGCAACTTCTACCTTTGAGGGTTTCTTGCATGTCCCTAATTTTTTTTTTTTTTGAAAAACAGATGATTTGGGTCTATTCGGCACGACATTCTCTACAAAACCCATATCTCAAATTTTTATCCAAAAATTTGTTGTTTTCTACCATTTAGCAAAGTTATTTTTAGCTTTTGTGCAGAACTTGTCTGGATCAACTAATTTAGGAGCCTATACATAGTCATTTAAGTCTAAGGTTAATTTTTGCAAAAAATAAAGGAATCACTGAGAACCAACACAAAAACGAGCTCAACACATGTAACCACTAACAAGTAGTCAAATCCAAATTCCCTTCATTCAACTTACTATTCAAAAGAACATTGTGTATTGAATACAAGTTATCATGTTTTCTTTGCTCTTCCATAACCATTTAATATGTATTTCGACCTCACCAAAAGTCTACTAAAGAGAGAAGGTAAAACCAATTAGGAACAACTCCAAAATATGGGAATTATCCCCCTAGACCCCCCCTATAGACTTGAGGTCATAAGTGAATTCTTCACCCAAAAACTGCCTACATACCCACTCCCAAATAGATCAAAGTCACATGTAGTTCTCCTCACAAGGTCTTTCAAGGACCTACACACAATTTCCCATAACCAAGGTGTCATTAATGATTCCCTTCAATTACTAACACTAAGTTCACAATTTAGATACTCATACAATAACACTCCCCTTCAAGACTATCAAGGTCCTCGATTAGCTCCACCCATTATTATTTTTAAACTAGGTTGAATGTCCCAAGGATTGTCTTATCCACATAGGGGCTAGGCTTATCAATCAACAAAAAATTACCTTGTTCACATAACCTGTACTTTCATTCAAAATTCACATAATATATTCAACATAGAGGTTCTTATACTCAAGGGATGAATCTGTATCTTTTAGTCATCATCATATTTTCCACAATACCCAAATACCATATTAGAAATTATATAACATGTATTAATATTGCATTAAGGAGGCTAAAATAACATTCAAGACATTTATTATGCATATTTCCACCACAAAATAATTTCCCTAAATGGTCACATAATTAGATACATCTTGATATCTTCTCAATATTTACAAGTATCTAAAAACCTAGTTTACTAAATTAAAAGACACTAATACCAATCCTAGTAAATATTCAAGTAATTTAGCTATTTGGCTTTGATATTATTTGTAAAATAATGGCATTATAATCCTACATAATATTTCACTTAAGGTCAAGCCTACTAGAAACTCTTCACAATACAACAATCTAATTTCAAGATCGAGGTTAAGGTCCAAGACACTTTTCTTAACCATGGACTAATAACATGGTGATTACACCAACATATTATGCCACTATTAGTTATAATCTTCTTTTTTTAGTTGTTATGACCCAATATATAGATTAAGTACCCCATATTATAGAATATGGTCATCAATAAGGAATTTATTAAAGTAATGCCATGCCTGAGAATGGTCATGGATGCATATTCAACAGGTCCAAAATACCTATTTAAATTATTTTCAAGTTACAATCTATATAAGTATTTAGACTTTAGAGAGAACATACATGAGACTACTTTTGTGGAGATTAAAATCCTACTTAAGAAAGTTGGCAACACTATATCCATTGGACCAACACAACCATAGTATCCTTTTCTTAGTTCTTGTGATAATTCCCCTATCAGAGTTATTGCATTTAAGAAGTCAATAAACATCCTGCAAACATATAACTATGGACTACCCATGATTTTGAAGCGGATTAGCAATAGTATCAATTGTAACACTAAGAAAATGTTCAATATAGTGTGGTTCTAGCACCATTAAATGAAGTCCTTATCACTTATACTATTATGCAACCATAAAATAAAGCCCTTATCATTCCTAATTCAACATAACATTCCAAAATATCCTATAAGTTCATCTCCTTGACATCAAGGTTAGGTTGATTACTTAACCAAAAATTCTCTTTGTTTGCACAAACCATATTTATTGTTGGACCAAGACATTATACCATAATGGATACACAAACATGAAGTTACATTATTGTAATCATTATCACCGCATTCAAAATTTGTATTCTAATGAAAATCCATGTAAGGTTTTACTTGGCTAACTCCCAAGAACAAACAACATCCCTTAGGCACAACATTATAGGATTGGGGTCCCTTATTTCTCTAATTGAGCATACCTCTAATGCATTGGAGGATATCATTTACAAAATGTCACCCTCTAATCACAACCCATTCACCAAGGATGTATCATAGATGAAAGCAAGGTCATCAAGTTTATACCAGTGTTATGATATTGATATGATATATAAATTTTACAAATTTTCCCTCACATTTTGGCACTATTCATGACTTTAAAGTTCAAAACTTGATTTAGAGTTGTTTAATGATAAATAATAATTTTATCACTTTCTACATTTATGTATTAGTAATAAGGAACCTAAAATAAACATGAGTGATAACCTTGAATTTCCACCATATTGTGCTATGTGTATAATACTATATTTGTCTCTCCATTAAATCTTTAAATCAACATTGACATATTAATGTCTCGCTATTTTATGATGACTATGACTTTACTTAAAAGCCATCCTAACTAATCTCTACTCACATAACATATGTCCAATTTCAGACAAGGTTTATATAAATGTCATGAATACTAAGCATGATACTCCCACAATGTAAAATTCTTGATAAACATAACTAGATTGAAACAGGTAATGAAGCTGACATGATAGTTAATTTGGTATCACACCTAGCCCTTCTAAGAGAGCTTAACATTATTTCAATATATTTATACTTTCCCTTTTGTAATAAATGAAAACTAAGAACAATGTACAAGAGGCAAATGTAAAATATAATTATTATAAATTAAGTGAGGGCAAATTGGAAATTGTCATCAACCAGAGAGACTATATGTTTAAAACACAGCTTCAGGAAAATTCACCTCCAAAAAATTCACCTCCAACAATTCATCGCCAACAATTCATCACTATGACAAATTCATCTCGTGGAAATTACATTGCTTGTGGTGAATTTTTCACGAAATGAATTTGTCATGACGATGAATTGTTGGAAATGATACGAAATGAATTTGTCATGACGATAAATTGTTGGAAATGATTTGACTGTGAATTTATTGACGGTCTAGAGCCGTTTAATGCACAGTAGAAGTTCCATGCAAATATAATAACATATACTTTTTATTCTCATGACATTAACTTTAATACTTACTACGTTTAGCCTTAAAGGCCTGCAACCATGGCATCATCTGCGCCACAGTGGGCATCGCCTCGAATTATAGTCTTCTATGGCTCTTCCCCACCACACTTGATGTGGTTGTGACGGATGATAGGAAAACTCCTCCCCTGCGTGAAGAAATTCCTCCATCCTTTCAGCTTGAGGACATCTATGTCCTATTTAAAAGCTCTTCTTTCAGCGCAAGCAGGGAGAATACTGGCAACTATTGTGGGATTTGTCTTTACACCTGCCAATTGCATTTGTTTGAAAGTTTCTAAAGCCTTTTCAACAAACTGATTCTGTACATATCCAACACCTCTCTTCTGATGGATCTCCTCCATGCTTCCATATTTTTAAATACATGTCTGCCAGGGCAATTGCAACTACCCATTCCACTTGCTTGTTCGACTTCTCCTCATGTTTTATGGTCTTCTTCTCTACATTCCGTTCGCATTTTTCTCTACCATTTGTATCTCTTCTCTTCCTCACTCCTACGATTCTCTGCACTCTTCTCCTGTCGAACTTTGCTAGGCACATCCTGAGAAAATATGCCCTCAGATTACCCAAAACCTTAACTTTAACGTGGGTTGCAGGTCAGTCTTCCTCGCCATGCCATTCTTCCCATGACCCACCTACATTTCCTCCATTCATGTGGAAAAGTGGACGGAAGCATGGGGTGAGTAGGGGTTCCATGCTTTATTAACTGCATGATACTCTCTGTTTACCCATGCCCGCTCCTCATCAATGCGCCTTGTCTCCTGTTGTCCTCTTGTCTTATTTCAGCCAACTTTTTAATTTACTTTATTTTTCTTCATTGACCACCGTTTCCCACGAGAAATGAACCTTTCGACGGGGATGTGACACACAAGTGATGATGCTAAATAATCCTTGATTCGGTCAAAATCCTATGGACATGAATCATCCGACTGAAATGCTATGTTTTTTTTTTCAAAGTAGGTGAGAAAGTCCGCAGCTGTCCAGCTCTGTGAATGCACTGTAGGCATGGATTGGGTCATACATCATGCATCAAACCGCTCAATCAGCAGTTAACTTAATGTTGAGAAGCAGCATCATGCATTTAACTGTTCAATCAGAAGTCAACTTAATGTATGACCCCATGCATGCGTCCAGTGCATTCATGGGACTGGATAGCCACTTCCAGTGAGAAAAGGGTTGACACATATATGTAAGTTGTGCATTGACACGCCTGATTGCTTGAAGCTTACCTTGAAGACTACATAGTTGCTTTAGGTTCTTAGGTGGATGCATTTCTGTAATAGATCTAACTTTGTAGGATCAACCTCAATTCCTCTATGGGAGACAATAAATCTCAATAGTTTACAAGAGGCAACATCGAAGACACACCCTTTTTTGTTGAGGCGTACTTGATATTTAGCTAGCCAATCAAATATATACTCAAATACTTGGGGTGTCCCCTTCTTGTCTTGGATTTTCCTAGGACTTCATCCACAGTCTTCCATGATTTCATGGAGTTGATCATGAAAAATAACCATCATAACTCTTTGGTAGTGCCTCTTGCATTTGTGAGGCCAAAAGGCATGACCTAATGTTAGCCCCATATTTAACTATAAAATTTTCAAAAAAATTGCATCAAATATTTCTATGTTGAGTTTTTCCTAGTTATAAAATGCTCCAATCATCTTCAAGTGTCAAGTTGCTCACTAGTTTGATGGATGATCTCAATCATTTCAGTGAGACAGTTGTGCAGAATTTATGAAAACCATTAAATCTCACAATCCATAATGGTTGGAATAAAATTGTTCTATAGGGATGATTATGCCCGCATTGCATATAATGTGGTAAAGTTTCAAGATAGTATCCTTTTCTAGTTGGGAGATATTAAATTTTCATTAAATTTTCATTACTTTTCTGGTAATCTGTAGAAACAATTAAATTTGAAGTTTTATCGTACATGGAAAAAAATGGTTTGACGAGGGAGATTGTAGAGTCATTACCTATGATATGGTAATTTTCAAAAGAAAATATCAAGCCAATCAAAAGTTATACCACTTTTCTCCTTCATAGCATTCACAATTTTGAATACAAGTTTTATAAAGGTTGTGAAATGAGGTTAGGAATTGGAGTTGTGAAATTTTCACAAGTTGTGAAACGAGGTTAGGAACAAAAGGTTATGATTTGAAGTTGTGGTTTTTAATAGATTGTGAATTGTGTTAAAAAATTCGATGAAATAAAAAAAATAGTTATTATAACTTGTGAAACAGTTTCCGAAACTTTCAAAGAAATTGAAGGCATAAAATCAAATTCCACAACATTTACTACCATCCTTTACTACCATTCTCTCACCCTGTGCCAAAATTATGGCTTTGGAAAATGGTATGGACATCCATCAAGCGTAAAGTGTTGGTGATTATTAACAGGGAAAATTTTTGGAAGAAAATAGGTTTAATTGAGAAATATCCTAAGTTTCAGTACATAGTTTACTGAGCAAAGGTAGCAGGGATGCAGAGATAAAAGATAAATGTGAATATTCTACTTTTGATCAAATAATCTCTGATAAGTTGAATAAAGAAAGTGAAAATTTGTGTGGGGTTTATTCTAAAATCAATTTTCCTTTCACGATCTATAAATTCATTGCTTATTCATTGCTTTGTGATGTATATCACTGTTTAAAATTTGAAGAAGAAAAATTTCTAGATACTTTAGGGTGTTCAGCACCTGACTACAATGATGGGGCAGGAGGCCTCCTTTGATTGGCTAAAGTATCTGTTGTAGGAAAGAGGTCACAAGGTTTAGTCTCCCCTCATCCCCGTGGTACCGGGGGTGTGTCGCACCAGGGTCACTAGTAACGTGAAAAAAGTTTACCAGACGCACTACAATTTATAGTGGGGCTACCTGATTCCTACAGTCTAAACAAAAATATCTGACTACAATAATATTCTTCTAAAACCTAAGACCTTTGTTTTAAGCACGAAGGACTCTTCCATAGGTCTGCCAAATTTATATATTGTGGTATGTAATGTGGCACAAGCATTTGATACTATTAACTAAAATGAGCTTCTTGATGTGATGCAAAATAGTTTGCAAAAGAATGAGTATTTTATTCAGAACACAGAAAAATCTACCAAAGTTTCATATGAAAGGGATTCTCTCGAAGAGAAGGGTGTAAACTTTGTAAAATTTTCAATGAATCATTCTACCAGGAATTCAAAAATGAATTCTCATTGATCAGGTCTTCTATGGATTCATGCAGATGCAAAAGTTCCAGAACCTACCACAATCCATGCTAAGGATGAGGTTTATAACGAAATACATAAAATTGATGAAGTGACATACATAAAGTTTACCTGAATATTGTTAATTCTCTCAACTTCTAGGGTGTGTTACTATTTTGGATGTAAATACACGTCAGGCTATTATGCAGAATGAAGAGCATGAAATGCATGGAGTGTAGATTTTTCAAGCTCAAAGCCTACAATGCTCGTCTCTGATAGTGATGATGGCAAGGTTAAGGTATGGCGTCCATCAAACCATAACATAATGGGCATTTTTTCCAAATAATATTATGTAGGATCATGGCAGACCAGCATGCAAAATAGGGAAGCATGCACAAGGCGCTCGATCTGTTTGACAAAATGCCTCAAAGAAATGTGATCTGAAGGGTTTCTTATAGGGATTATGGAGCATTTTTGGAGAAGATTGCAACCTCTGTGACGAAGCATATCAAGGCCGCCTGCAAATTCAAGGGTGAGAAGGTAGTGTTGCACAGGCATAAAAGAAGCTATTTGGAAATAGATAGCAAACTTAACGCAATTATGGGGACTGATTGTCAGATGCGACAGTCCTATCATGTGCTTCAAGTTTCTTCTTAAAATCATGTGAGTGATCTTTTAAGTAAGGTGGAGCAAGGAAAACGGTATAGGATCCTAGCAGAAACGAAAGGCAGGTGTCTCTATCCATTTGAGAACTCATCTCTTAACATCAAAATATCTTATTTTATAGGTAATTTAATTGACTATGTTGAGACATCAACTGTACTCCTGTGGCTTGAAATTGATAACAAATAAAAGCATTCCTTAATGGATTCCTTTACAAAAATTGCAATATTTAACTGTTTGGGGACTATATTCATGGAATGCTCTTCAGCAACTGTTGCAGACCAATACTTAAAGACACTTTTGAGTTGAGAGTGCTGCAAATTTCTCATTCTCGCTCATTACAAAATCTTTCACATTTAATAGGAACATTCAATCATTTGGAAGAATTGGTTACAAGTGCTGAAACAACATCCTTCTTACAATGACTTACAAAACTCAGTAAACTTAGAAGATTGAATTCATGGAAGGTCGCTTTATGTGTGGATTGGATTTGAAAAATGGTAGTGTCTCAACTTACTGTTAAGTCTTCTACAAGCAGCATGAATAGCCTTCTAACCATGTATTTTGGGAATTTAAATCTAACGAAGTTGTTTATAAGTGGAGAGATTTATCCTCGACTTCGATCACTGGAACTTTCATACATGCCAAATCTAATTGAAGTGGGCTTAAAGCTACTAAGGAGGTTGAATACTCTTCTAAACTGGGGATGGTACGAATTGGAAACAATTTTAGTGTTATCTTCAGCTTGTTAAGTGGCAAATCATTCCTTCCCAAGATTGACGATCCCACATTTATGGTTGCAGTTGGTTTATTTCCTTCAATGTATGGAAATGAGTCTTTGAAATCTCATATGTGGTTTTCTTGGTAAGAGAATGGTGGATTAATCAGAGAATAACATTGATAATGAGATTATTTTCATAGTTGTTTGCATTTTTAATGTTGTGAGGAAGTTAAAAGGATTATCTGAAACAATTTTTATTGTAACCCCGAAAGGTGGTGAGAATGACAAAGATAATGAGGGTGATTTTACCTTTAATTCTTCTCCTTTGTACATTCCACCAACTACAGTATTATTGATAAACTTAGCAACTTTAATTCAATGCAATTTGCAAATTATGCATGGGCAATGCCAAGTTAAGGACAAGTCATTTGCATCTAATACTTTTATAGTGCTTGGGTGGTGATTAATCTGTGGCCATTCTTGAAAGGATTGGTCAAAAAGATTAAACGTGGACTTTCATGTAATGTGGTCATTAAAGCCAGTGCTTTGGTTGTATTTCTAAACAAAACATGGCTTCATTACACAATTATTTCCAGCAAAGATAAAATGGGTGACTTTATGGGAGGTAGCAGGGTTAACCTCTAAACATCTTCTGGTTGTACTGAGTGTTGAAAATTTGTTGACAAATTGGTGCTTTTGAAAAAGAGGGGACAATTTATGTGCATGATTGCTCGGGAAATACATATTGTTTCAAATCTAAAAGGTAAAAACTATTTCAAGCGAGGAGATTTATTTTAAAGTTGTCTTTGAAAATTATTTGGAAGAAAATGATTCTTAGTAGATGCAATTGAAGTGCATATTCTTGAAAGTTAAGTTGCTGACGAATTAGTAATTCTTGAATTAGGAAAAGTCTGTGTGCCTAACTCAATAAGATCAATTATTTGGTCAGTTTCTCAAAAGTTACACGTGTTATGTTATCTTTTTGAAAAAGTGACATTATGTTATTTATTGTAATTACAAGTTAGAAAATAAGCTTTTATTCTAGAAAAGTTGAATGAAATCTAACCAAAATAAAGCTTATTTTTAAATTACAACATTTCAAAAAGGTAGTTAGGAAGTAGGTACAAGGTACTTACGAGGAAGAAGCATATATACACAAGTATTTCAAATGTAAAAGGGAAGACTAAGAAGGAAAATTTTAGAAATGGACTTATGAATATATTTTTTGACGATTTTTGTGTTCACACATTATACAAAATGGTTTTTGAAGTATAATATCACAAAGATGATGAAGAAAATGTTTGAATCATATGTTTTGAATGTCTTTTTGTGTTATCATTACTTATGATGAGGGCCACACCGCCTGAAACCCACGCGAATCACAACAATAGATACCAACACAAAAGATGTGAGATCGAAAAATAACTCACTTTCAGTTATTTTCAGAAAATGAAATTACAAATTCAAAACTTACATGCTACAGCCTCATGGGCTTGATTCATTACAACAAAATCAACTCTAAAAACAAAAATATATTATTTGGAGCCACAATCTACACTAATGGAGCCACCTCTTACAACCCCTACTTAAACTCATTATTTTACCCAATAACTTCCCTAGAATGTTCTAGAAAGTTCATCTTTCCCTTTTTGTTTTGGCACCAAAAGTCTCACTGTTTGATTTCTAGCCTAAGAAACTTTTTGAATGAAATTCACTTTTTAGAGGGGCAACTTCGCGGGGCCATAACTTTTGACCCAAGGGTTTGATTGGCTATTATAACATATCGTTGGAAAGCTCTCGAAGAGATCTACAATATTGAACCATCAAAGATTGGTTCGTCAAATTTTCAAGTTACTTTGGGGCCTCTAAATTTTTCATATTTGAATTTGAAGCTACACTGGAGAAATTTCTCAAGATGAAAACTTTAATATCTCCCACATCATGCAAGGTATTGAGATGATTATTTTGTAATTGAAGATATTTTTTCAACTCTACTCCTTGGGGTAAGTTTTTAGGTCCATATGAGCTTGTTTAGGTGGACTTACTAAAAATACTAAGTGACCATTTTTTGTTATTTTTGACTTTTGACTATCTTACACCCCTTAAGTGTCATTGTGGGGCTAAAAAAAACTAAAGAAAATAAAGGAAAAAATTTGGTGATGCAAGATTGCCTCTACACCACAGATGCTTCTGCATCAGACATCAAGGGTAATTTGAAAAGTGACCCTATCACTTCTCAATATTTAGAGGGAAACCAAGATGGTTAACCTTAGCCTCAGACAACCATGATGAATCTTCAATAGGCCTCCCTCTCCATTTCATCAAGTACTCTGCATATTGCTTGTTTCTTGTACTTTTACCCATACGACTATCCAAGATTTATTCTATCTCTTCCTTCTTTGAAGTAGGTGCTGGAATTTTCCACTATTCTTTTATTATCCCATCCTCTATATCACCTTCATGATACTCTGTCAAATCAGTAATGTTGAACATGAGAAATGTTTATTTCACTAGGCAACTCTACCTCATAAGCATTTCCTGAATCATGCTTCTTTAGGATTTTTCATGGTCCAAACTTCTTCATCTTTAACTTGTTGTATATACCAACTGGAAACCTTTTCTTTCTCAAATGAACCATGACTTCAATCTCCTACCTGAAACTCCTTATACTCCCCTCTCTTAATCACCTTTAGCCTTTTATATTGTGAATTCATCTTATTGATATGTTTCTTCACCTCTTCATGCAACTCTTTTAGGTTCTTAGGAAAATCTTCAAATTTCACTACTCTTTC
>VDFB02195258.1:0-24050 GCA_007258455.2 Sequoia sempervirens | reverse complement strand
AGTTATCAAATAATGAGCTCGTTTGAGCTTATTTAAGAGGGAAATGCAATGTTAAAAGGAATCATGTCAATGTGATCATGGAATGATAGTGAACATGCATACATATTGAGTTCACAAAATATTTCTTCAAGAAGTAGCTACAGAGGCTAAATGGAATCATATTATAGTAGCCTCATATGCATTAATGAAATCACGTTCAAACAACCTTCTACAAGAAATGCAAAATATATGCACTAGGAATTGTGACAGAAATAATGCAAAGGACAATTACTATGTGATTATGTCATCAGTTTATCATGCATTCAATGCAAGATATCATACAATATGCAAGTTTAAGGTTGCAGTCCCATAATAAGAGATAGAGAAAAATGAATAAATAATGGTGATAATCAATAGTGATAGCTCATTTCTACAAATAACATATGCAATTCTAAGACATTTTCTTTTTAAGGATAGTATGGGGGTATTCAAGTCATCATGGGACACAGTCACATTCATTATAGAGATATTGAGCAAATATGACAGTGTGATCTTAAAAAGTCAAGCAAATAGCTGAGGCAATCAAAGAAGCATACATACATTGTAGTTATCTATTAATGAAACAATCAAGTGAGGAAATTAGCATAATGATAGTATACATCACTAAAAGAATCATGACAGTCAAGTAAAGAGAATAACAATGAACTTTGGTAGAGATCCAAAGATACAACAAGGACAACCAAAAGAATTCATGGCAAGTTAATATCTTTTGGATTGTGTAAGGGTAAAGATGACAGTGAGAAATATATGATGCAGAGGAGGAACTTAGCAAGTGGTGTCCAAAATATCAATATTTTCTCTCAATTATTCTTGCTACAAATACCCAACAAGAATGTCAATTCCTGATATTTGATACCACAAATATATTTTGAAGAAATTACCTGAAAAAGTGATGATACAGGCCTATATGATTTTTTATCAATGGGGAGGTTGCTTGTATCATGTAGCTCTTTGGTTGTGTTTTAAGGAGTTAGGTCATGAGGTGGGGTATGAAGTTTGGAGGTAAGTTAGAATTATAAGATCAGGTTTATACCTTTGTCCCTAATCAGGTGTTTCTTACGTTTGAGAATGACATAACATTTAAAGACAACAATGAGAAACTCCAAATCATAATCATGGACTTTAAAACTTAGATGAGAAATAGTATAGTTTGGAGATTTCATCATTACAAGGATGATATCTATAAACACATTCACTACTAAAGGATTTAGAAGAAAACAATAGGAATCACCTGATAGATTACATTTATGAATAAAACTAAAAAATCCTATAGAAAACAGTGATGGTGCATGACATTCACAACTTTGGATCAGTCCCATTGAGAAGTTGCATGTGTATTGCCATAGAGAAGGCTACCTCTTCTAAGCTAGAATAGTTGAATTGCCAACTTTCTGTTATTTGTCTTTCACCAGAAAGTTTATCATTCCAGAGATCAGTAAAGTAAGGGTTGTTAGTATTGACATAATCTTCACTGTCACGTCAAAGGATTTAGGTGAAGATGGTGATTTTAGAGAGTTGTATATAATCAAGAAATGGGCATAAATACCAAAGAAAAGGGAAGTCTAGTGACATAAGAAGCTAGTGGATGTAGTGAAACAACAAGCATTGAGTGCTTATAATAGACAAGAAGAGAAATGAGCCCTCAATTTTTGAATGGAGCCCTCTATAGGAAAATACATGAAAACAACTGTCACTATTTTACAATTACTAAGGAACAAAGGCATGTCTTGTTCACTTATTTTATGAGTTTGGTGAACAAAGAAATGTTGTTAGTTCACTTACAGTCATATTGAGAGACTGAGAAGGCAATATAGGAAAAGCATTCATAGATCAAAAAAGATATTCTCTTCACTAGCTACAGAGTATGGTGCCAACTAGATACTATAAGACAAAGAATATGAAATTTCAAAGAAGTAGTTTGAAGACAAGATTCAATCCTTTCATTTTTTTGAAATTCTACAGCCATGGCCGATTATGGAGCATATAACATAATCATTTTTAGGAAGCAAAGAAAAGATATAGCCATGCCATCCAATCAAGGAAAACCATCGGCCTGAGAAATGTATGATGCAAGTGAAATTTCATCATCTATGGCAGCCAAAAAAAGTCAACAAAAAATAGAAGGAAATCTCCAGAAATCCTTTAAATTTTACATATGGGATCCAAAAATTTGGAGGGCCGAGCTATTGAATGAAGATTTTTCTCTGAATTCTCAAGAGACTTCAAGCAATGGGAAAAACACAGCCGACCCATGAAAGTCTAAACATATTTATCATGTTTCCATTTAAGCATAAATTTGATTTCCTCTAGAAAGTATGAGTACACAAAAAATGTATAAGAAATTTAAAGCTATTTATTTTCCTTTACATAAACAAGCTCGAAGCTTCATATTCTTTTCACAGTAAAAGGAAAACTTACCCAACAACTTGGCTTTGTCTTCATGAAGGAAACTTCCGAAAAGCAACTAACCCTTGACTTGTGCATGAGTCATGGCGGTGCTCCAACAGAGAGAAAAGTGTAAAAATGAAATGTAATTTAGCATTTTTCCATCAGTTTTACCATTAGGGTTTCAACCCTAGCTTGTATGTCAATTTAAGCTTAAGGTATTTTGCTCTTTATTTTAAGATTTTTTGCAATATAACAATGTAACTAATACCTTATGCCTATTTGCCTAGCAATTAGCATGTTTTCCCCTAATTTTGTTTCTCTTTTGCACTATCTTTTGAGGAGTGGGTTGAGACATGACTTATATTATTTGCATAAATTACAACTATAAAACATTTGATTTAAGTGTTGTCTTTATGAAGAAATTAGTCAAATTTGTTATTTTAAATGCAAAATAAAAGATGCCATGCTTTGTAAAAGCCTTGAACTAATCTAGTTAGGCTTTTATTCTTTTGCAAGCATCTTGGGAGGTTGGAGGAGGTTAGTCGACATATGGAGTGAATATAGGAATGGTTTGACTTAGTTTTGGAACATTTGGAGAGCATCTAGGGGTTGATTTATTGTGTTTTTATCTTGGACTTGGTCAAACTTGACCTTTTCATGCATATTGAAGCCTTTTGGATTGGATATGGATGCTAGAAAATAGGATTTTTTGAGACTTACGAGTTAATGGAGTTTCTAGAGCCTTTTTGGGTGGAACTACTAGGAGATGATGGATATATTCTCATTTGAACTCACTTTGTGAGTTAGTTCTTACTTGATACTTTTCTGTTTGTGACTTTTGTTGTTATTTGCAAAAGAGAGACTATGTTTTGTAACTCATGATAGACATGTATGTTAGTGTTTCACCTTTGACATCAATAAGTATAAGTACTTTATCTTTTCAATCTCTTTGTTAAAATGTGTGCATTTGTATAATTGATGAAACTACTTGTGAAACTATATGATTCCTTGTGGTTATGCTTTATCCTAACACTGTTCTATAGAGCAATATGTTTTTTTGTAGGTTGTGAGATGTGTTTAAAATGCAGTATTCTCATGTTGTGAAGTCTTTCTTACTTCTAGGGGTGTAGCTATATGAACCTTTTCATAAAATTTTTATGCAAAAAATGTATGTGATTGAGTTGTGTATGACAAAGTTTTTGTCATTGAATGAAATTATGTGTGTAAGCTTTGTTATATGTCTTCTTAGTAAATTTGGTGTATCACCGTAGGGTTAAGTTTCATTTCAAGTACTCTTTCTTACCTTTTTCCTAACAAGTCAGTAGATTAGGTGGTACCAAAAGGAAGCTGACCTTCTATGGAGGTTGAACTCTACTTATCAAAGCCAACACTTTGAGAGGTCTTCCCATGTTACACTCGAATTTTGAATTTCATATTCAATAGGGTGCAATTTTAGTAGATAACAATTTTGGCATGTTCGGTGGGACTGTTCGAATTAGAACAATTTAAAGTACATATTACTGCTGGTTTTTGATATGCATCTAGTGAGTTTTAGGCCTTTCAATGGTTAACATCAACATATCATGGTGACTCCGAGTTTGGGAAGTAACAGAAACGCTAGTGCATTATTAGAAATTCAACATATTGAGAGATTTGGTGTTTTCTCAATATCATCAACCTTTGGAGGTAGTGCAAATAACACCATGGTGACTCCATTTTAATATATGCCAGTCTTAGTAGCCTAGGTACCTATAACTAAATGAGGTTTGTTGTCTAGGCTTGCTTATGCTTCATATTTTACCTTGCAATGTTTAGTTATCAACAATTTAGTGGTTTTCCACCTCCATTCCATGAGAGTCATGCGAATGTGTCATCTTATCAGCCATATTATACAGAACAACCTACTGTTTTTATGTCAAATGACCCTATAACAACAAATTTCTAGCATTTTCTTCATGTTTCCCAACCTCCCACTCCTGCTTAACCTTTGTATCAGCCAATATATGATCAAAATTAGTCTCGAGAGGAGGTTATTGACGCCAATAAACATGACTATTCACATAACCAGCCTCAAGAACATCCTAGTCAGAGTATATTAGTTTTGATCCAATAGTTTGATCATATGTTGTGGGATTTGAGCCAAAGCCTTGATTGCATGAAGATTAATGATATTAGTAAAGTGTTCTCTCACATGAATAGAATGTTGGTTGATGTCAAGAGAGAGTGGCAAAAATAATCCAATTCAAAGAGGGCCTTGAATGTGAGATAACTGCTAAGGAAGGGAAAATGAAGCTGTTGTTTGCTTAGGCATAGAGTAGTCAAGCTTACTTGGATTATCAACACCAAATAACATAGGAGTTTTGAAAGAGGCCACTTGAAGGGAGTTTCAAAAAATAGAGAGTTGTTGTAGAAGAAGAGCAGCCCACTAATCCACACAACACACTAAATATGGAGGATACTAGAACTCCAAATCTATTGCATTTAGCTATGGAGAATTATCGGTTAACACAAATAAAAGGTCTTCAAGATGGTGAAACTAAGCCCATAGGACAATAGGATGAGAAGGTAAAATTGACTGATGATGAAGTGCATTCTACAACTTTGAATGAGGAGTTTCCTTCATTCATTCAACATGATGAAATTCAACTTGATATCATTACCCAGCATATGAGGTGTGACATTTTTAAACATGTTATGGAGGTGGAAGCTATTGTTGAGATTTATGAAGAATTGTGCACAGATATAATTGAACATTTTTGTACAAAGTTGGATGGCAAAGAATCAAAAGAAGTTAACAATCATGAGGTGCTAAAACAACAAGAAAAGCCTCATGAGCTTGGTTTGCAAGGTTGTGACTGGTTGGAGGAGCTTCCATTCTATTATGTAGAGGAGCTTGAAACTGCATCACCAATTGAAATTTTTCCTTCTTTCGTTGAAGAAGAAAATAATGATTTGGAATGTAATTCTTTGAGTGGTAATGAGAACTATGAGCAGCTTCCTTTCTGGTGTATAAGGGAGCCAAAAGTTGGTGTATTGATTGAAAGTGTGTTGGAGGAAGCCATCTCATTATTCTCCATTGAAGGAATGAGTGTTCATTTGATAAAGCATGACCATACTGAGGAAGTTACCACTTTTCCACCAAGTCAACCATAGGGTTTAGACCTTTCTAGCCAACAAGGTGATAATTTGACAATCGATGAGCAAGAGTTCAGCAAGGAAAGTTCAAGTTTTTCCCTTACCAAAGGCTGTTCAATTAGGTACTGAGCCCAAATGGAGTCCAATAAGGTACCCACACATGAAGGTACAATAGAAGATATCATCAAAGATGCATTGGCAGCTAAACAAGAGTATGTTCAACTCAATTATCCTTCTTTTAATAACATTACATATGATTTTTTTGAGGGTAGTGAATCTGTTTGTCTTTTTTGTGAATTGTTGCATCAACTTGTTGAACATTTCTCAGTGTATTGTCTTATTTTAGCTACCATCATGCATGGAAATCACTGCATATTGAGAAGAAGGGGTAGCTATTTTAGTCTTCCTGTAAATGGTTTTGTTTAAGTAGCTTTTGTCTCACTTTAGTGTAGGGTAGGTTTAGTTGCAAGTTTTGTTTTCCCTGAGTGCTATTCCAACATAGTTAGATAGTTTCCCTTCTATAGTTTTTCTATTTTCAATAAGTTTCCAAGTGACCTAATCTGTTTCAATGAGTTACAAATGAGTTATAGCCATGAGGATTATTTTTGAGTTTTCCAAAATGACTTCGTGCCCAATAGACAAGCCTAGGCAATTGGTCTTCATGTTTAGTAGGAAAACACATAGTAGATGTCACCAAAAATGTTGCCTAATTTCACTACTTGCTCAATTAGGCCGAGTTTTATGTTTAGAAACTAAGAGAGGGGTACATTTTAACCATTCCTACATTACACTAGATGCAAAAATGAGATAATCTAGAAAGATTACAAATTATTGCATTCATACATATGCATGTAACTGAAGAAAGATTGAAAATATTTTCTGAACAATGTAATATTTATTGAATGTATAAGTGTAAATTATCTCACACAAGCCCCTTTTCGACCAAGTAGTTTTTGGCCGAAAGCTACTCAGCCGATAAGGTACCAACTGAAACTGTTCAAATATAATAATAAAAAAATCACAGCCCGAGCATTTTACATGCTCAGGAAAAAGCATTTTGGACGAGAGCTCATTGGCCAAGGTCACGATTAACAACTCCCATATATACCCAGGTTCTTGCTATCTATCATATACGTGTAATTTTGCAGCTCTGTGGGATGTATTTCATTTTGGAGTTCTGTTGAAGTATTTTGAGCTAGGGTTTGATTTATTGGTTGAATGAAATTTGAAGGGTTCCATTTTGTTGGCTAAAGTTTTTGAAAACTTGTGGTGTTTTTGATTTCCATGAAGGAAATGCCTATGTTTTGTGATTAGTAATGAACATAACTAGTTGTTTATCAATGATTTCATTTTTTGTGGTGGGTTAGAAATTTGTGGTTTTGTCTATCAATGATTTATTAGTGAAAAAATTTGGGGTTTTGTTTTGTAACAGTGATGTATATCTTATTTTGAGTATGTCAGATATAGTTATCATATGGGTATAATTTATTTGAAAGAGAGGGCTAGTAAAAGTGGTTGCATAAATATTACATTAGAGAAAAATTTGTACACAATGATACACAAGTCAATTATAAAATGGCAATGGATTCATAGTAATGGGTAAAACTATTAAACAAGTTTAGGGCTTTATTATTTTGATTTTGGGTAAACAAGCCTGCTAGGCATCAAGTGCAACCTAGTCTTTCTACTCTGGGAAATTCTTTTTTTGAGATATACTCTTTTACCTGACAAAAATGACAAGATTTTTTTTTTTATCAAACAACCCAAATTGAACATAAAAATCATTCAATTCCCAACAAGAATATTTGTGTAAGATCCCGCCTCGTAGGTACTTAATAAAATCCTAAATTGTTATATGCCTTTCTTGAATCGATGATTAGATATATTATGGATGATAAATAAGGTGATCTTTTGGTGATATTATTGCATTTGATTTTGACATTTTGTTATTGTCACTACCATGAAGGTGGAATGCACTCATATATTGTGAAAAGCTAATTGAAATTTTAAATGGATTATTATATAGCTAAAGTATAAAATATTTAGTTAACAAACTTATGTGATCAAATTGTTACTTATGATTGTGTTGGTATTATGTAGGAAGGTAATGGTGTTAGCATGGGAAGGGTGAACCATTGAGAGAAAATTAAAAGACTCTTTTTGAGGGTATAAATTTGACCCCCTTTTTAGAGCTTAGAAAGAAATAAAGTTAACATGTTGAAGTGGTGAGGGTTGATATTAAAGGGATAATTTATTGTGGATTTGAGAGAGTATTTATTTGTTTGTCAAGTGAGTTGTAAGTTGGGGGGGATAAGGTTTAGAAACCATTATTCAATTTGAAATTCGGATAGATCTTTAAATGGGTCTTTAAAGAGGGTTGTTGGTCAATTTTCTTGGTGGGAATGCAAAAATAAACCCTCTAGGGTCTATACCATAGTGGTAGGGGTCAAGTAGGCATGTAATAGTGCCCCTAGGACATGATTTGACCCATGAAAAGGCCTCATTATGGAGAGTGGCGAGTTTTGAAGAGAGGATGTGATGGAAATATTGAGGGATTGTCCAAGTGCATGTATCTTCTTTAATAAGGAAAGGACCCTCATTTATGGAAAAAAAAAAGGACACTCCACACATCCCCTTCCAAGAGTTGCAAGTTGAAAATCCTATATATCTTAGAGAGGAAGGAAGAGGAGGTTGTTACCCATTTCTCCTCTTGGAGAACTATAGTGGAGATGGTAGAAAGAATGAGAAGAGGAGAAGAGTCCAACTCTTTGAAGAGACAATGATCAAGGTGGCTTGGCTTGGAGAGGAAAGATGGATACAAAAGCTCAACTCCTTCATCTAGAAGAAAAAAAGATAAGTTCTCCCTCTTCCAATTACCTTTGTTTATGGGTTGTAAGGTGTCATAGTGTATGGATCTTGGTTGCAAATATAAAATAGAGAATCCAAATGCATGAATTTTGTGCTATGTTAGTTCTATCCCTTTGGAAAAATTAGAAAAGGCTCCAATTATCATCACGGAGCTAAAATAATTCCTTGCTCGAGGGTATGGCTAGAGCCCACGAGGCTCCATGATGCCATTACGGTAGGGTGGAGAGCAAGCTTTAAACAGTTGTGTGTCCTTAATTGTATTTCTTCATTTCATTGTAATATGGAAAGCTAGTATGTTCTTGTGACATGAAAGAGAATGGAAAAGAGCATGCTTGCATTCATTAACATGTTATTTGTTTCCTTTCTATGCATCAGTTATAATCTGAAAAGGAAAAAGGTTTAGTGAGGAATTTGTATTTTATTGTAATTATGAAGACAAATTAATCTATGAACTTGTGGACTTGTGGAAAAGAAAATAGTGGAAATAAAAGAGATTTTCTCATTTGTTATTCAAAGACAATGTTGTGTAAATTGGTCTATATTACCTTTCTTCATGAGATAGAACAAAACTATGTTCATTAAGTTGCAAGAAAGAGAATGAAGGTATTCTCAACCATTACCATAAACAAAGAATCAAGAATCATAATGTCGAGAGTTAGTCATTGTAAGGAGCAAACATATTTTAGGGAATCCTTAGTGAATCTGATCATTTGTCCCCTTCCTTCCATTTTATTTGCAACAGATATTATGGGTTTGTATGTAAGGAAGAGTTCAAGATAAGTAGAAGTTTACAATTGTTGTACCAAAAATAGAATGAAGATTAGATTCTCTTTCTACTCTTAAAACATGACCCTGCAAATTTGTACTAAAACATAAATGAAGTTAACCAAAATTAAAATAGGTAAATTACTTTTGAATTGCATAATAAATTGTACATGTGGTAGGCCACGTGGAATCCATAGGATATCCTAATGAATTGTTTATACTGTAGAGAAATGCTAATTAGTTTAAGTTGAAAAGAAAACCAGTATTGCCAAACTTGGGCTTCATTTTATATAGAGATTTCAATAATATTATATATGTGTTCCAATGTTTAACATATAAATCATATTTTGTATATACAATACATATATTGAATTATTCATATTCTAACTGTATTTGTGTTCTGTATTTATATGCATAAACATGCTAAAATACTGTAAACCAAATGTATTTAAAAAATATATATATAAAGTGCATTAACACATACACACGCATATAAAGTAGACAAAAAAAATATATACATATATATGAAATAAAATAAAAAGAGCAAAGGGCCTGCACAGGGGTGAGACCTCTTGGAAGCTGACGATTTTCCCCAACCAGAGTCACCCCCCCTTCATAAGCGGCATCCAGTTGAGTTCCTTGCTCCTCTTCTTGTGTTAGTAACGTTGGATGTGATGATCTATTCATAGGGTATATTACTCACCCAGTCAAATACATAGCCAGTTCTCCCTGACTGTAAGAGATCCACCAAATGCATGTTTTCATCTCTTCAAGTTTGGGAAGGTTTTTTTTTTTTTTTTTAAAGAAAAAGAAGAGATCTATATCAACAACTGAAGCATAGTTGCCTCTGCTCCTTTTAGGGGTGTCGTCATTTACTCAATAAATCAAAATCTAGCAAACCTGAAAGGGTCATTTAAGTTCACACTCCCAAATGCATTAGTTAGCTTACTCTCGATTGATGGCCCGCATCTTAGGTTTGTCAATCCGCTCACATCCCCAAGAAATCTGCAAGTGGTCGGGTGCTTACCGCTCTAATTCAATATTTAATGGAATGGGTGTTCTTATGCAAAATTTATGAGCAAATAAATATGGAGTCACTTCAGTCGCCTGCTTGTGAGGTTAATTAATATCTTGACCAGCACTAGAAATAAAGAGCTACCGAGGGTGGAAGCATGGAAAAAGGGTTACCTGCCCATATAATAAGTCACGTACCCCAATAAATTCAACACTAAATTTCTTGTGTCACCGTCATAATAATTGTTGAGGTCTCTAGCAGTAGCATAAGGAAAATAGATCTAAAAATGGCTAACCTCATCAATCAGCACACCTGGCAGTATTAATTTGAGGGTAGATTTAATCGGCCGGAGTAATGAGTAATTGTTGAATATGTAAATGTCTACGTGGGCAGTGAAATTGTGGAAAGAAGGGAAAAGTAATTACCATGGTAATAATGTTAATACCATTAAATCGAATTAGTAACACCTTAATTCATTGTAGAGTTACCGCTGATTAGGTTTATGAAAATATTAGTCTTGGATAGTCGTATGAAATAATATTAGTATATAATAGTCATATTATTATTTTAAGTAGATAATAAGGGTAATTTTATTGTGATATTTGTTTTAAATATCAGCCAATGTTAAACTAGGGTTGAATAATATTAATATTGTCTCGTCAATGGAACTAACATTAATAAAATCTATAATTAAATATTATTTTTATGATTGCAGACATTGAATTGTGCTAATAAGATTAATTAGATATAAAACATCAATCTTATTATTTGATGGTCTTATGAGAGATTAAATGATAATCTAATTAACACCGGTTCCTCCATTATTGAGGATTAGATTAATATACTTCTAGTTAAATGGCGTGAGAGATTAAATTAATATTTAATTTTCTGGAAATTTAAGCATTGTAGTTGTTGTATTGCATATAATATAGTCCACATTTAATGGCTCCCTCGAAGTTATCAATATTTTAATGAATTAAATCTGTATGTGACCCCTTAGTCTACTTACAATATGGTGCCCTTCACTTTGAAAAAAAAAAAACAGTTTACTATGGCGCACATACTTGAGTTAAAATCTGTTTCTTTCTTGCTGAACTTTCAGTTAACTTTATATGGTGACAACTGGCAATCTCTTTATTTACTTATCTTGAACTTAAAACCCAGATGGTAATTTTTCACAATAGATTTACGTTTACTTAGTGTCTGTTTTAAAGATAGCATAGAAAAGACAAAATTAAGTAACATAAAAGTATTAAATTGCAAGGGACGGAATACTTTTGCAAGTATCTTCTAACATAGGAGAAAAAGCCTCTAATTAGGAACTTTCATGTTTTGAAATAAAAAAACTTATAAAAGACATGTGTTGTTTATTTAATTGAAAATTTAATATGTAATAAATTTCAGATTTAAAAGTAGTTAAACTTTTTCCTTTAATTACATAGCCTCCTCTTGGAAGAAGTGTTTATATCTCCACAAAAATAATTTAATATGTATATCTTTAAATCTAGTTTCTTTATATATAATTTTCTTTTTAGCACTTTTTATTATACTTATATAAGGATAAATTTATTGGTATCCTAAATATTAATTTAATAAGATAAAAATACTTACCTTTTTTCCTATCTATATAGAAAGATATATATTATTTATTAAATAATAGTTAAATATAAATATATATGTATATTAAATTATATATATACAACAATAAAGAAATTTGAAAATTTATCATTGCGTTAATAAATATAAGAAGATTGGCTTCGGATATTGGAGTTAAGTTTATTTGTACGATGTTTTGGTGGTAGTAGAAGTATTGTAAGCAGCAATGAGTTAGCCATAGTGGTGTATATTTAGTATTGTTAAAAAAAAAATGTTGGAAATACTTAATCAAGAAGAAAATAACTTTGTGGACAAAAATAAGAGGGTTATTAATTTGTTTTGTAATGGAATTTACTATATGAAATAATAATTACACTTTTAAGAATTAAATTATTCATTGTGGTTAAATACTCTTTAAGCCATCTCTCATAATAACATTGATGATAATAACATCTTGTTACCTACGTATAAGATGTATATATGTATGATTGACATTTACTTTTATATTATGACATCATTTTTAAAAAAATAAAAATAAATAAAATTAGTTAGGTTTTTCTAACGAAAATTATAGGCATGACAACTTGACTTTCAAAACACCTACTACCTACTACACACAACCTAAAACTCAAACAAGCCTAGAATAGTAACATGTAAACAAGATAATAACTTCGAGCTGGAATTGAAATTTTTTGTACATATTACAATTGCAAAGCCCAGGATGAGTTAGTGGGTGCCTTTTATTTTACGTCAAATGTATACCCAATTCATATCATGTTCTCAACTTTCTAAAAAAGGATGAAGAAGCACATGCTTCAAAATACATGGAACAACTAGAAATATCAGAATAGGAAGGTGTTACTGAACATCAAACTTGACAATATGTACAAAATTCAAAAATTGTGCAAGGATAAAATATCACCTACCCTTATTTATGATCGAGAAAATGGGTTCTTGAACTCTAAATCATCTAGTTTCTTGATCTAAGCATAAACATAAAGAACTCAACAAGGAAAAACAACACTATTGAAAAACATAAGGACAATGAAAAATAGATGCATCCCAAGAACATTTTCTTATTCACAAATTCTTGCTATCTTCAACAAGGAATTACAATTCGTGTCACACACTATTTCCTTAGATGATTGAATTTCAAGTTTAACTGATGTCGTGCACTCCTAAAGGATACTCAACTAGCTGGTTATACTGTTAATTAGTGTAGGGTAAGTATCATCTAGACAACAAATTTTGGATAAAATGATAGATTGCTCATAAATCTCTTTCCTCTGTTAGGAAAGGAATTTAACAAATTACAAAACATGAATGCATTCAAATAATTTCTTGATAGCTGCTAATGAATTATTTCCATAGTTCAGTCCTAAGAAATTGACAGAAATTGGTACCATCTCTCAACTTTTGTTGACAGGTTTCCCACAAACTATAGAACAATTAACATGCATTAAAATTCCATTGACTAGATTCTTAAAATACAAGAGTCAAGCTCAAAAAACTGTCCACAAATGGCATGTAGCATTATTGTGTTTCAAGCATCCTTCACACATTTTATACTGTGTTTTTACAACAGTCACTTTCAAAGAAACATAAATATCCAATGCAAATTCAGTAGAAATATGGGAAACTATCATCCACTAGCATGATGATCTATATGAATGTAAGGCCTCTCTTTGCATGTGACTAATACAATCTTAAAGTGTTATATATTCCTCCTAAATAGATGGTTAGATATATTGCAAGCGATATGAAGATGATTGTCTAACAGTAACCTTATAGTTTTACGTTATGTTATTTTACTTAATGAAGATGTATGTGCATGCGAATTATTGTATGAGATTCAAACTTATAAGATGAATTTGAAATAAGATAATTGTTGTGTCGTATTACATTGGAAGAGTAATTAGCTATGTAAATGATTCATGAATAAAGTTACAAAGATTCAATTTACAATTAATGTTGTTTATTAATATGTCTAACTGTGCTTAATTATGTTGTGCAGGAAATTAAATGAGTCGATGTGGGATTAACATTAAAGGGTCGAGAAGATAACGGTGCTAGCATGAGAAGGGATAACCATCAAGTGCAAATCAAAAGACTTCTTGTTGAGGATATAAATTTAACTCCATCCGAGACCTAAAAGCAAGTAGAGTAAATGTATTGGAGGGCTAAGGAATCAAATATGCAAATAGGAGGATGGATAAATATTGGAATCAAATCAAATATATCTTTGGGAAGTTCTAAGTGTAGCCTATTTGACTTAGAAGGGTTTGAGGTTATATTTTTGATTGGGTGATTATGTTTGAGTAGAATCCAATTGTAGGTCATGTGATGTGAGTTTGGTTGGGGTTGGAACCCTTGGTCTAGATCAAAACTCGTATGGATTCTTTTGTGGGTTTTAAAAAGGGATTATTGAGTCAATTTCCTTGGTTTTTGAACAAGAATAGACCCCTAGGACCTATACCTATGGGTTTGGAACCTTTTTGACATGTGAACTTGTCCTTGGAGTGTGAAAAGACCCCTCAAAAGTCCACATTCATGAATATGACGAATTCAAAAAGTGTTGGGGCTTGGGAAGAGTGACTTGTCACTCTCAACCTCCCACTCCCCAAAAGCTCTAGGAATTGGCACAAGACTCACACATGTGTGAGCACTTGTGGGAAAGAGAGTGTAGGTTTGGAGGATCCCTATATATCTCAAGAAGATGGAAGATTTGGGCATTGCCCACTTCTCCTCTTGGAGAACTCTAATGGAGATAGGAGAGAATGATCAAGATGGCTTGGCAGAGGAAAGAAGGTTCAAGGAGTTAGCCTCCTCATATAAAGAGATAAGTATTCTCTCCTACTACTATTTCCCTTTGTTATTGGTGGTAAGGATGTGAAATATGGAATGAATCATGGTGGAGAATGGAAGGTAGAGAACTTAGATACATTAAGTTTGTGCTATGTTAGTTTAATTTCCTTGTAAAAATGAGAAAGACTCCATTTATCATCATGGAGCTAAAATAATTCCTTGCTCGGGGGTATGGCTAGAGCCTACAAGGCTCCATGACGCTATTATGGTAGGGTGGAGAGCAAGCCTTACTAAATTGTGTGTGTTATTCAATGTAATATTAAACATTGGTGCAATATTGTAGGTTAGTATTTTGTTGCAAATGAAAGGATGAATGTTAGTTTGAAATGAAACAAATTTCCTACTTCTATTCATTTTCTTAAGAAAAGAAAATACATTATGTGGTAACACATAAGTATATACGTATAGATTCGTGTTGTTGAATGGAAATATGCACATCTTTGTTTTCTATAAATATCTATAGTTACATTGCATGAAAAATAAAGTGGAATATTATGGATTTAAAGATTGCATCATACTATTCTCTCAAAAGAAAGTGACATATGTTTTACCATTAAAAGAGAGAAAATATCCTCCTTTGTACCAAAGAACGAAAATATACATTTGATTTGAAGGAATACATATCATCTTGTTATAAAACTTTAAATACTACTTATTAGTTTTAATGAAATATGGCACGATATCCATAGACTTTATGCATTTGTTTAAGAGATTCTAAGGATGATTATTATACTATCTATGTAATTTGTTGAAAATAAAATAGGTGGTTTTTCATGAAACAACATGTGTTATTCTGATATGTTAAAACTTATTTTATAAAATGGATTTGACAGTAATATAGTATTCTTTTTTCTTTCTGTTTCTTTTTTTTTAAAGTAGGGTACTTTTATTCAAGAGATATATTGCTACTGGTAAAACTCTGCAATTACTATTCTAAAAATAATATTGTTTAAATGCATTTGCACATGAATCGTTTGGTCAAATAAATTTGGCTATAAACCCATCCTTCACCCCTTTGTCTTGTAATCGTTGTACAGTCTGTTATTTCCTATTGATGTATTGCTCTACATAATTGAATCTGCTGTTTACTATGCCTGTGAAGTAAAATTTTTGCTACATCTATAGTTCTACATTGAAGAAGCTATCAGTTAATGCCAGGTTCTAAGTTTAAAACACTCTATCAAAAGAAAGAGTGAACATAGAATAAATAATCATACAAAGGTATTGTCGGCCATAAAAGAGGTTATTGTGTGTACCCTGATATCTCCAACAACCCACTCAAATTTATCTCTTTAGAATAAAGGAATATTCTATAGTTGAATAGTTCTGTAAGCAAATGAACCACGCTAAATGGAAAAGAAAAAACATAAAAAAAAAATTACTTCTTCTGGACTGAATCGTTTTACACCTTGTGAAGAATTGTTGGAAGCAAAAATGGTTTTATTGAACTATAAGTTAAGAATTTTGAAATGTTACGAACAACACTTCATACATTGGTGGGGCATACTTCCCATATTTACACGAAGGTGAATTTGAAACAGCTATAAAAGAAAATAAATCAATTCACACAAGATCCTACGCTGTAAAAGATAAATTTGAGTTTAGAAACAAACAATTTTGAGTAGAGAAAATTGCAATATTTTGTTACAGTAGGAACAAAGTGACAACATCTTAAAAGTACAAGATTTTCTCTACCGATGCAAGTTACAAGACATTTTAGTTTGAGCAAGTAATCTCGTAGAGGTTCGTGAGTTGCCCTCTTCACTTAAAATTTTCACTGCAACCTTATTATTCTACCGCCCAGCCTATAGCTAGATTTGCTCAACATAGTGAATTGGGATGAAATTTTGCACAGGCATATAAAGGAAAATTGAAAGGTAAGGCTTTAATAAATCTTGAAGATGCTCATGGACTGACACCCTCTCCTGCTAAATTATGACCCATAGGTCTCTAGGCTCGTCCTCCACTGCTTTGCATAGAGGAATTGCACATGATGGCATTCATGGAGGGAGCTTTGTTGCCTGTAGTACTGGCTATTCATTACACGAGAAACACCTTAACACAGCTTGCAGTAGCATCCTGAAGTTTCTCCTCTGTCATGTCTTTGATAGGCGTCCCTCCCCATTCCATCTGAAAATGACAACACTCTCCCTTTCCTGTTGGCTTGCGTAGGAGATTGGCACTCTTAGGTGTTAAAAATTAAAAAAATAAAAATAAAGAAACTTGATCAACATCCCATTTCTTCTGATTCAACATCCCATTTCTTCTGATTGCACACCCATCTAAATGTTCCACTAATGGAAATGAATCTTGATTGCTCATTTAAATTTTTGGTCTTTGCCTAGTGGGTTGTTCGCGCTGCATATTCCCCACTTAATGCTACCACTTGAATATTTAAATAATCACTGCATTAAGGGAAGATGACTCTTGAGAACGTCTTGGGTTCAATCATTTATGATTAAAATAAGTGGCATACAGATGAATTTATTACCTCGTTTGACACCCAGCTTGTCATAAATCACTTTCTAAGATGGAACGGGAATAAAATGCATCATTGCTAAGACACTGAATCACTGTACTACTGGCATAGCAAGTGATTGAACAAATTCTTGCTAAATTCTGCCACCTTAAATAGAGCGTCTAATGAGATATTAGGCGTCTGAGATGCTTTGTTAGCTTGCAGAAATATGAACTAGTACGAGAGAGCCCTTGGGACTAGAAATACTCATGTTCGTGGACTGGCTTAAAGAAAAATAAAAATAAAAATATGAATTAGTATTTTAAAATAAATGCATACGGGCACCATCTATCATTGGTCAAACGACTACCTTCCCAATAGTATTGCCATAATTGAAATTTTAATAAAGATTTAACTCCGTATGCCAATATATTATGCTCAATAGAAGAAGATTAAGCACTTTTGATATCACGTTCAAGCTCAGTAGAGGTTGCCAAAATAAAAAAAGAATCCAAGGAGAATAAGAGTAATTTAGTGTTTTACGATCAGTATATTTTTAATTATTGCTTTCATTCTCAAAACATCTTATTAGGATAAGATTCAGATAAAAATATTCTTATAAGATAGGACCTACGAATCATTAAAATAAATCTTAAAAAGAAAGCTATTAAATGTTAAAAACAAAAAGGGGTTACGTGGCTTGTAAGTAGTTAAAAATAAAGAAGATAAAAAAAGATCATATTAATATAAGAGTATGTATTAAGATATAGGTTAGGTCTCACATAAAAAAAAAGAGAGAGAATAAACTCTTTTAATGTGGGTTTCTTTTAAAACAAATAAAATAGATAATATATTTAGAGGAATAGGGTAATGATTGTTGTTATTATTAAATTTTAAATGCTTCTTAAAGTAAATAGGATATATATTTTATATAATATAAATTAAGGAGAAAATAAGCAAGTAAATAAAACAACAATAATTTATCATATCTAAAGAGGGAAACATTAGCTTCTATAATCCTCTTATTAGTAGAATTAAGTGTATCAGTAATAAACTTAATAATGATGATAGTAATAATATAAAGGAGTGGTACTAATGCAAGGTCGAGCAAGCGGTGTTATAGTAAATGAGAAATTCAATATGAGGCTTGAATTGGCTATTAGAATTATATTTCACACAATAGTTATGTGTATATAACAAATGTAACATTTAAGAAGATACTATGGTTAACGTTACCTTAATCTAAAATACTAATATTGATAATGGGGTCATAAGTAACATTGATAACAAAGACCGACCTTAAAACTTACATGGGGGAATAATATGAACATTTGTAATATGTGGTATTGTTACTCTAATTGTGGGATTTAGCTTGAAATCCATAGGTTGGGGTAACTGAGTGACATTAGAGATAGTATCATTATCAATAATCCCAAGTAAGATAATGTCACACTTTGGAATGTTAATGTTGGAAATTAGGCCTCTTCTCATCTTTTCTTGAGGGAATGTGCAATGGACTCCGCACACATATTTATTGATTAACGTCATTCCTTGCCCTCGATTAGCTTGTCGCTATTAACGTTGTATGAGAAATGTTGTTAGACATGTGTAATTTATTTCTTGACAAGTCTCAAGAGTAGTATGGTGATTGTTTGCAATAACGCTAGCACAACAAAAAAAAAAAAATAAAAAAAATTAGATGTTTTGCCTTATAGTCAAATTCATGGCATTACAACGAACCACATAACATTATGATTGTTATCATCAACTCATTGTCACTATTATTCCCAACATTATAAGTTCTCAAAATTGAAAACCCCAAATTTCTAGTTCACCATGTGTGCATGTACATGTATACATATTTTTATGTACATGTGTGTACATATATATTTGTATGTGTGTACATGTATACATTATGTACATAATGTGTACATGTGCGTACGTACATATATGTTACGTGTACATGTATGTATGTATTATATATGTATACATCATGTATGTGTGTATGCATGCATGTATGTATTATATATATATATATGTGTGTGTGTGTGTGTGTGTGTGTGTGTGTGTGTGTGTGTGTGTGTATGCATGTATGTATGCATATATATACATGTATGTGCATGTACATGCATATATGTGTATGTATGTATGTGTTACGTACATGTATGTATGCATATACATATATGTATATATACATGTGTATGGAATACATGTGTATGTATGTATGTAATTCTGAGTATGTATGTATAAATATATGTATGTACATGTACGTGTGCATGTACATATATATATTTATGCATACATATTTATGTATATACATATATACATATGTATTCATACACATGTACATGTATGTATATATACATGTACATAAATATGTATATGTATGTACATGTACATACACACATACACATGTATATGCATACATATGTACATACATATACATGTACATATGTATATGTTTTAGTTTTGAAACTTGAAAATTTTGTTTAATTTAAATATACATTTGTTTTAGTTTTGAAAAAAAATCAATTTAAATTTGTTTTTAACATCACATTTATCTTTTGTTTTAATGATATGTAGATATCTATCTATTTACACACACACACACACACATATATATATCATGGCCAATGAGGGATCTCATCATTCCCCTCGTTCTAAGCAAGGTGCTCAAACTAGATCAAATTTTTTTCAGGATAGTATTGCTAGATTAGACAATGCTCTAAAATGTTTAGAGCAAACAATTCACAACTCCCCCAATTTGGCTAATCGAGATAGATTAGTCAATATTAGACAAGAGATTTATAAAATGATCAAGACAATTCGATCATACAATCCTTATGATGAAATCAACATTGAGCAGTTTTATTTATCTCTTGCTAGGAGTGTTACTGGACAGTGAAACATAGAGAAGTTTCCATATTAGTTTTAGGTGAAAATGTGTTATCCATGTTCCCATTTTATAGAGGAACAAATAAAATTAGAGGATATGTGTTTACGAGGTGTGTAGATCCTCTTGTTGTGCCATTCAGATACCCTAGATGGTTCGCAGTGCATCATAGATGGCCTCACAATGATGAGCTACCATAGTATTTTGTCAAACAGTTATATGCAAAATTTCATTTACATATAGAGGTGGACTACACATCTTATCCTGAGCATGCTAGCCAAGGTAAAGGCCATTTTTTTTGACAAACCATAGTTTACATGTGTAGAGTTACCACTGCCTGTGGACAAGAGGGAATTAGTTGGCCCAAACCTTTTGGTTTTACCAAAATGTTTGGAATTGGTAGCAATAGGGGAGGTAGCAACAGGTTCCACTTAGAGGCAGATTTTCGATAACATTGCCTCTATTACAATGCAGATTGATCACATTTCATCTGATTGAGTTGGTAGATACTTATTACACTCGCGGATTAGCCTTCCTCACACTGAGGCTACATCTACATCGTATGATCCATTTATTTGTGTTGATCTACCCACTCTTTCAGATATCGAGCAGATGACCCACACAACTCTATGTAATATGTGTAGAATCTTAGTTTTGGATTTAGTGGCAGCATATCAGGTTATCAGTGAGGACCATGGGATCCCTCTTGACCAGGTACAAGACTTTATTAGATGACGATATCCTGGTACACATATGAGCCACGGGGTGGCAAATGTAGAGGATATTCCACATCATCCTACAGGTTCCCATGTGCATTATGTTTCCATTGATCCTTTAGCTTGTACAGGTCATTGCCAGGATGTTATAGGTCATGTTGAGGCTACTGGCACGAAACCTGATGTTGTCCATGGGACATATAGTTAGCTTCTTTTTGGTACTGATACAGTTGTACATGCTACAAATCCCCAGGCTGTGATGTCTTTACATTCTCATGATCTTAGTGATATTGGTAGAGTCGTCGATCAGGCATGCCAGGTACTTGAATATAAATTTTTATACATATAAAATTATGTTCTAAAAAATTATATGTATACATGTAATGCATTTTAAAGTCTAGAGTTGTTTAACTCCTGATTGAAATTGTGTACTTGGAAATTTTAAGCAGTATGGTGATTTGCCAGACTTTGGAAATTTGGTGCATGATGGAAATCCTACGAAGTATGCAGTTGAGGTACATTTAAATTTAATAAAAAAATTAATTAAACTTGATGTAAGTTTGAACACATTGAACTTGTACATTGTAGTTTTAGATAATTTTACATATATGTGTACACATATATATAACATGCAATTAAAAATTAAATTTAAACATGTGTATACTTGAACACATGTAGGGGTTGGGATGAGGCTCAGGCCATAGATCGAGAGATCTTGGATCGGGCCATGGATCCACACATCCTGGATTAGCAGAGGGATTGGTCCATGGATTGAGGGAGTTATCGGGTCATGGATCGAGGGAGAGATTGAGCCATGGATCAAGGAAGAGGTTGGGGGAGAGATCGAGGGATAGATTAGGCCAGAGATCTGATGATTCTATTCATACCGGACATCCTTCTCTTTGAGATCTATTTTACATAGATTATTACATGTTTGAGATCTGATTATTATGTTGGAGACACTTTTTATGTTTTATAGTATTGAACATTTGTACAT
Organism: Sequoia sempervirens; assembly: GCA_007258455.2. Classification (NCBI taxonomy): domain Eukaryota; kingdom Viridiplantae; phylum Streptophyta; class Pinopsida; order Cupressales; family Cupressaceae; genus Sequoia; species Sequoia sempervirens. The sequence goes on along the minus strand of VDFB02195258.1, from coordinate 2,315 downwards.
ACACTTATGTTTTATGGTACATATACTTGTTATAATTTACACCACATTTATACATTTATGTTTTATGGTTTGAATAGGTTTGTTATATACATGCATTATTATGGTTTGAACACTTGTTATATCTATAAATATATCGTGCATTATTAATTTGTACATATGGTTTTATTTATTTAGCAAGTGAACTTGAGTACCTTTAAATTTAAATTTATTATATATATATATATGTTTTGTTGAAATGCACTTGTATAGATCTATTTACATTGAGAAATCTAAATATTGGACTATCTAATGGTTGAGCTATATTTGTAAATTTAAAAAGATGGACATGCACATGTAATTATACATACATGAACTCATTTTGTTATCAATATGGGAATACAAACTTATGTTGATATCTTTGTTTTTTTTAAAGTCAAAAATTAAGGGATGCATGTCAAATTAAACCATCAATGGACATGAAAATTAAATATTTTTTTAGATAATCTTAAGATATTGATATGCTCAAAGTATACAAATATGGATGATGATTTTTGAACTCTCCTTGGAAGGAGTGCTTCATCATAAAATTTCAAAATAATAAAATTTCAAGATTAATGCTATATTTAAAAGTGGAACATTAAAAATGCAATTGGGAATAGATGTTAAAACTTGAATTCTTAGCTCTAAATGTTCATTTGTAAAGTTTCAAACTTTAGGTTAAATACATGTAAATTGTGCAAGTATATCATGCTATATACTTGAACTTAAGAATTCCATATAATCTAATACACATGTGTTCATTTGAATGTGCATGCAAAGAATTCTTGTTCACTAGATGATGAGCTATACTCAAGTGTCTAGTTGAATGTATGTAAATGAAATCAAATAAATTCAAGTGAACTTAAGAATTCCATATAATCTAGAACATGTACACATGAATTTGATTGTGCATGCAAAGAAAGTGATCTAGATGACATGAGCTATAAGTGGAGTTGAATGTACAAATGAAATCAAAATTTTCTATTCTTGAAAGTTTACTTGAATTCCATGGAACATTTGCATGCAATTGGAAATTGATATATTTAAATCTCAAGTTATGCACATAATATAAGTATCTAGATCTTCTTGGATGACAGTTAGATATATTTAAATTTAATTTAATTGAACAATCAATCCATATATAATTAAATCAAAGATCCAAAGCATTACATACATGGACTCTTAGCTATATGCATATGGTAAACAAAGTTAAATTGATGCCAAAATACATAGCTATCTCAAGCACCCCAAACACCACCACCATGATTCAAGTTACAATTTTTATGTATATTGGACAATGCACCTTGAGGTGAACAAGAAAGACCAATCCAAGAGAACCTGGATACAATCTAACATTCACAAAATGGATTTGATAACTATACTTGAGATAGGCTAATTTTTTTAAGCAAATTTGGATTAAAGATGAAATCAAATTTTAAGGGACTTTGATTTTTTATTAGGAGATTGGATTTGAAATGGATGATCTAGTCCAGATTAAGGATACTTGGTCCCTAGATACATTGAAAGCTTTAGGTGATGACGAAAGGAAAATATGATGCATTGACTAGATTGAGAGGTCTTAAAACCAAATTTGATGTTCAAGTTCAATGATTTTTTATTAAGGATGGAGAATGGATGTATGGTTGAGATGGATCTAGATGGATAATTTAAATGATTATATTTTGGATGAGGATAGATGGATTAGATTCTAGTCCATTTGATTAGGATCATATTAGGTTGATAACATGTGATCTTAGAACATGATTTAATGAATGATTAGGTCTGAAGGGATGATTCTAGGATGATTATGGTTAAATGGGAACTATTACTTGATAAGGCACGATCTTAAAGTTTGATGATTAGGATGGGGGATGCTTACCTGATGAAAATAATAATTAGGATGTGATGATTAGGATACATGAAAAATCTAGATGATCATTTAAAATTATTGAATGTCATGTCATTAAATTAACATATAATTTAAATAAAGTTCAAGTTCTAGAGACATGTATGTCTAGATTCTTCAGGTCACTCAAACACCAAATCAACTCTATAATATACTTTTGGAGTTGAATGTTCAAATGAAATGAAAGATTCATGAACTTAAGAATTCCATGAAACATAAATTTAAATGCAAAATTGGAACATAAACTAGGTTTTGTACAAATTGCACGCATGTGTATATTCAATATAGCTCATATATATTTAAGTGGAGTTTCAAAAAAATATTTATTCAAATCTATTTGAAAGTGAAAGTTTAACAATTCCATGTCAAACATAAAAATACAATCAAGGAA